>JAJOOO010080321.1:0-32301 GCA_029582685.1 Solanum piurae
ATCAGTTTATTATCTTTAGTATGCTCATGATCATGCCAGCAGGGTTAGCTTGGGATCACTTGTGGTCCTAGGTCCCGTGTCCGCGTCTCGGGGGTAGTCTCAGGGCGTGACAAAATCGGCGGAGAAAAGGAGCAGTCGGCGTGTCGCCGAGCAGTTCCGTGAAGTAGTACTATCTCGCCCAATGATCCAAAACACGCCGATGCTGAAGGCTAATGCAAGAAGGCGATGAACTACACCAAAGGGCGAATCACCGAGTTGATCTGCCATTCCGACTAGTGTCGCCGAGTGATCCACTACAGCATAGATTTTTTTAAACTATAAATACTCGTTGAGAGTTGTGTAGATTAGTGATGCTTATCGTGACCAACGACACTAACCTATGGTCTGAGTATCTACGATCGTCGATAGTATAGTAACCCACCTAAAGGTTGGGGTCGTGTCCCAAGGGATTGGTTTTAAGAATTAATAGAAAAACAAAATTTAGTTCTAACTAGTCGTAGATAAAAATATTAACGAGTAAAAACATAGTAAATTAAAGGGGGTGACACAAAAGTGTCAAATAATGATTTGGGGGTTTTGTCACAATGAGTAAAAATAGCAAAAATAACAAGATAATCAAGTATGGGGAAATGTTCTTGGGGTGTGACCGCAATACAATTTGAGATAAGTAGGTGGGTACATGCTTTTGAAAGGAAATTTGTAAGATACTAGTGACTAGGCTAAGATTTAAATGAAAATAAGTTCCCTCTCTAGCAACTTACCCCGTTTCAAATGCGTTCCTCTCGGACACCCATTTGCCGTTTGAATACCAGCTTACGCCTTTCCCCACTCAGTCTCTTGAGCTGAGTGTTAGGATATGGGACTAGGGCTCACCCTCTCGGGCTGAACCTCATGTCGACCCACTCCTTAGGCCATCAGTCTAGTGGTCTTGGTTTCGCGACCTCCCTCTGAGGCAAGCCGAAAACACATGGGTGGCTTTGTATTTGCAACTACAAATCCTATAGATTAAACCACAACCACTAGGTGAAATCACCATTAAACTACATCTAACCTATCATCAAGCAAAACCCAACAATAATATCAACACATATTTGCTAAATCACACCCCAAGAATGGGGTTTTTAGCCACACATCAAGAAATAACAAAATACACCTAAAATGATAGTAAAATCAAATGGGTATAAGAAAATAAACCTTGATTTAAGCAAAGGAAGAAGAATGGAGAAGACCTACTTCCAACTTGGGGAAGATGAAACCCTTTTCTCTGCAAGTCTCCCACAAAACCCTCCCCTAACTTGAGAGAAAAAAAAACCAAAAGTACTATTCTATTTAGGAAATTAAAATAAAAGTTCCACTCCTACTAAAATTAATATTAAGTCCAGTATTTATAGACTTCAGAAAATAGTGCTGGCGGATCATTCGGCGAGGTTAGTCGGAATCGCCGAATGACTCGGCGACTCGCCATTTGGTGTAGTCGTTGCCATCTTGCACTAGCCGTCAGCATCATTGTGCTCTATGTCATTGGGCGATATAGTACTGCTTCGCGAGTCTATTCAGCGAAACACTGACTGCTCCTTTCATCGCCCTTTTGACCCTGCTCCTTCAGGACTTCCCGTACTGGAACAAAGGGCAGAGTGCGTCCCTTCTGTGAATCGCCAAGTGTGCTTGGCGATGCTCAGGCTTTAGCATCTTCGTTCTTTTCAGCCTTTTTTTTTTGCGCCTAAGTGTCCACGTTTTCACGAAAACTTCAAATACCTGAAACTTAAGAGTTTTCATCAGATATTTAAACAAAATAAGCATTCGAGGACACTATTTTTATCAAAATAAAGCCCTAAATGAGTCCAATTTGTGGACTCATCAACACCCCGAACTTAAACTTTTGCTTGTCCTCAAGTTCAGCCGTTCAAAAAGGGTGTCTCAAACAGTGCTACACAAGACTCAATCATGAACATACACAACAAGATTCAAATTACTTATACAAAAATCAACTGTGTACTCAAAGATTCAAGTTGTGACACCATTACCAGAGATTCTCATGCTCGCAATACGTGCTACTTGTGCAAGTTCAAGCTCGTTAAAAAGTATTGAAATGCCCTCATATGAATACTGATTCCATATTCACACACAAAGATTAATCAGTTCAAGATCAGGAATCAGATGCAACGCTCACACTCAAAAAGAGGAACACAATGCATGTTTTTATCCATAGGTTTGCCCTTATTTTCCAATCGACTTTCGATTCGGTTTACTCAAGATCAAAAAGGTCTTTATAAGGCTTGTAATGGGGATCAGTGCAAAGGTATGGTCATTTAGGCTCATTGGCTCCTTCATCGTGGGATGTGGTATTCTCAAGGCATTCCCTTCTTTTCCTTTATCGATTCTTTTTCTAGTGCTTCTAAGTCACCTTTTTATTCACCTTCATGGATTGCTTGGAAACCCTATTTTTAATTTTTAATTTTTAATTTTAATTTTTTTAGATTGTCGGGGTTTCCGTTGTTCTGCAACACTATGGGTTAAGGGGCACTTTTCCTGCACTTCTTGACTTCTCCTTTTTCTCTTCACCACACCCCCCAACTTAGGCATTTGGCCTAAGTTGGCTATTCACTAAACCACAAATTAAGAGTATTATAGGTAGTGGGTCAAGTGAGGTCTAAGGTTCATCAAAGTTCTTCCAAAGAAATGTAAGGCTCAAAGGGTGTTCAAAAGAGTTTAACACACTCACGGGTAGGCCACAAAAGAGGTATATGTCAATTTTGGCTCACACTCTTTAAAGTTGCCTAAGATCCTATCAAGAGGACACCTTTCTAAATCAATCAGACTAACAGGGCAAATTCTAGGTTTATTCATGCATGGTTCAAAGTAAGCTAATCACACAAGGCATCGACACTTAAGTCAAACAAGACTACACACTTTCACTAGTGTGCAACGGTCATTACAAGAGAATCAATTCAATAAATGGCTTGTCACAATGATATGCAAAGAGTTCACATATTGTCTATGCAACTTCATTTAGCCTAATCGTAACCATACATTCATGTTCGTTCAATTGTAAGCACTATTCAAGTCATCGGTATTGATCAAAACTGAGACCTAAATTCTTGCAAAAGAACAGCCACATTCAACTCACGAGGGGTAGCAAAATGTGCAAAAAAATCAAAAAAATTCAGAAGGGTCAAAATCATTTTGCAATTTAAAGTAAACAGAGCTACGAGCTCAAACATCCACAGAAAAAGCAGTATTTAACACAATTATAAACAGACAACCCTAATGAATTCAAAACACAGGCAAAACAAGGTGGGCCTCACCTCACCACAAATAAGATCATTTGTCCTCAAATACAAGTAAAAGGAAACCAAAAGGCAACGTAAAGAAAGACAAAGAGGGAGGTAAAGAGGAGGTCGCTTCATCTGTCTGGGCATCAATACCCGAAGTATTGTTTACCTCTGCAGCAAGATTAGCTGCATTCATCTGATCTATCTCCTGCCTTCTCCGAAGGCCCGTAATGCATTAACAAAACTTCGAGCCCACGAAGGCACATTAGGGTCGATGGGAAGTCGTCTCTTTGCTCTAGCTTTATTGGTATATTTCCTTTGTCTAGCTAGCTCTTCTTTCTTTTCTTCTTTCTTGAACTCTCGTGCTCTTATGTGCCTGGGTGGATCATTTCTCCCTACAACTTTTGATCTAGCCATTACTACAAACACTTCGAGGATAAGTTAGATAGCACTTCAAACCGGAGAGAAAGGGTGTTTATGGGTGTGGAATCGTTTTGCCAAGCTAGTTGGCGAAGTACTTATCTTCTTAGGCCAGTCGTCGAAAGTGATGTATAATTGATACAAGGGCGCAAACAAAGGGCGAGCAAGGGATATTTCGGCGAGTTGCCAAATATATTTTGCGATTTAAACTGACCGCTGAAAGTCACAGATTGATTAATACATAAAGTATTCAGTCAAAGGAGGAATGGGGACGTTAGGTGAACCGCCGAGTAGTTCGGTGGATTTTGTTCATCTCGTCGATCAGCTCAACGTGTCTAGTTTCAACCCATCCTTTCAAATTTCACCCCGCAACCCTAGATAGTGCAACTTACGCTTATATAACTCGATTTAAATGAAAACCCAAAGAAACTTCTATTCTCACCGCTTACTGTTCACTTCAAAGCAAAGTTAAGTGGTAGTCCCTCAAATCATGTAGAGAATATCAAGTCTTAATCGATAATACATACAATCCTAGTGACTCATAGACTCATCAAAGATTTTCTACTGTCAGTGATTATGCAAATGAGTAAAAAGTCTGATCAAATAACTGAGGAGTTCGATTACCAACCTTTGGTGCTGAATTAGATTGCACTGATGTGCTAGGTAGCAATGTGATCCAAATCCGCTCATAATTTGATACTTAAAATACTCTAAAAAGTGCAAGAAATATAACTACTAAAGTGCGAGTGTGGGTTTGTGAAAAGGGACAAAGTGAAAGAAAGTGAACGAAATGGAACTTTTAAACCTACAGCTTGTGACCGTCCAGTTTCTGCTCATTCGGCAAAGTTTGTTGATCTCGTTCAATTACACGGTGTAACACCAAATGTCTAATTTCCTCGCTGAATATATCAGTGTTTATAGTTCAGGTAAGAATTGCATCGACTGTCATTGTCGAGATCGCCGATTGGATTGGCGATACACCGACTTTGTCGGCGATCCACCAAACTGAACTGTTGCTCGCCCCCATGCATCTTTTCCAGCACTTTCCTTACTCAATCTGTACAAACAGCACACTATTATTTTATCAATATAACAAAGGGCGAGTAAATGGTTTTGGTTTGCCTCCCAAACAACGCCTTAGTTAACGTCGCGACACGACGCAAGTTAACCTTCAGACCTCACTCTTGGGGTTAGCCATAGTATCATTGGGCAAACCCCCTTGTTGTCTTGGATTGAGATGATACGAGATATGACCCATTTGGGTCTCTAACTGTTTGATTGAAACTGAATGAGAGGTGACAGTCTGGCTGAGGGTAGACACGTATTCTTTCATACCTTTTAGCATTTTGTCTGACCCCTCAACTTTGTTTAGAATACGTGAGATCATATCCTCAGACCTACCACCTTCCGAATCATTGGGCTTCTGACGCTCGTAGGGAGGCACATATCTATCCTTCTCCCCATCCTTCCAATTAGGATTATGGTCCCTCCTTTCACGATCTCGATCCTTCCAGCCTTCATATCTAACCCAACCTTGGGTAGTTTGAGCGGTAGCCTCCGCCTTGGTTAGCCATAAAATTTACTTCCTCGTCATACATGGATTCAAACTTCATCTCCTCAAGATTTGCACCTCTGACTCCCACAGTATTGACACCACGGGCACCAGCCCCTATGACATTTTTGGATAAAATGTCAAGTTGCGTCATGATCTTGGCCATGTTTTGGTCTTTCTCATTATCTTTTTCAACCTGTTCATTAGATAGCTGAAATGTGAACGGTGAGACCTGGTCTTCGTGAGTGTACCACGCCCTGTTAATGGTTGTCATCCCATTAAGAAGTTGAGCTGCCACTGCATATGGTTGCTGCATTAAGCCTCCAGGCGAGAGTTGGTCAGCTACACCTTTGTTTACCGAGTCTAGACTCTGGTAGAAGTATTGAAGGAGCACATTATCAGGTAGACCATGGGTTGGGAATTGTAGCATCAATTTCTTAAATCGGAGCCAAGTTTCGTGCAGAGGTTCTCTATTCAGTTGCTTAAAGCTTTGGATGCTATCCCGAATAGTCATCATCTTCGAGGGAGGGAAAAATTGCACATTAAATGCGGTGACCAACTCTTCCCACGAAGTGATCGAGTTACCTGGCAACTCAGCTAGCCACTTGCACGCTTCCCCCATCAATGAGAAAGGGAATAGCCTTAATCGAACTGATTCCTGCGAGATGTTTTTGAACGAGAATGGTCCACACACATCTACGAAGTTTCGAAGATGCTCATGTTGTTCCTCATGTGCTAATACATTGAAGAGTCCCTTTAGTTTCAAGAGTTGCAACATGGTGCTCGTTATATGGAACACCGTATTTCCCTCGGCTGGAGGTAGACGGATGGTTCCAACACCTCCCATGAGATGTGGATCATTGTTGTTGGGCTCTTGGACATCGTTGAGGTTGCCGATGTCGTCCTGATTGCCCACCTGGCTCCCGTTACTACCGTTAACACTCATACTTTCTGAAATGTTTACTCAATCAATCAAAACAAAACTATAAATTAAGTTAGTAAATTACAACTAAAAATTCTCAAATGAAACCACTCCCCGACAGCGGCGCCTTTTTTGATGCTTATCGTGACCAACGACACTAACCTACGGTATGAGTGTCTATGATTATCTATAGTATAGTAACCCAACTAAAGGTTGGGGTCGTGTCCCAAGAGAGTGGTTTTGAAAATTAATAGAAAAACAAAATTTAGTTCTAACTAGTCGTAGCTAAAAATATTAACGAGTAAAAACATAGTATATTAAAGGAAGTGACAAAAAAGTGTCAAATAACGATTTGGGTGTTTTGTCACAATTAGTAAAAATAGCAAAAATAACAAGAAAATTAAGTATGGGGAAATGTTCTTGCGGTGTGACCGCAATACAAGTTGAGATAAGTAGTTGGGTACATGCTTTTGAAAGGAAATTTGTAAGATAATAGTGACTAGGCTAACCTTTAAATGGAAATAAGTTCCCTCTCGGGTAACTTACCCCGTTTCAAATGCGTTCCTCTCGGACACCCATTTGCCGCTTGAAGACCAGCCTACGCCTTACCCCACTCACTCTCTCAAGCTGAGTGTTAGGATATGGGACTTGGGCTCACCCTCTCGGGATGAACCTCATGTCGACCCACTCTTTAGGCCATCAGTCTAGTGATCTTGGTTTCGCGACCTCCCTCTCGGGCAAGCCGAAAAACATGGGTGGCTTTGTATTTGCAACTATAAACCCTTTAGATTAAACCACAACAACTAGGTGAAATAACCATTAAACTACATCCAACCTATCAACAAGCAAGACCCAACAATAATATCAACAGATATTTTCTAAATCACACCCCAAGAATGGGAGTTTTTAGACACACATCAAGAAATAACAAAATACACCTAAAATGATAGTAAAATTAAATGGGTATAAGAAATTAAACTTTGATTTAATCAAAGGAAGAAGAATGGAGAAGACCCACTTCCAACTTGGGGAAGATGAAACCCTTCTCTCTTCAAGTCTCCCACAAAACCCTCTCCAAACTTGAGAGAGAAAAAACCCAAAAAGTACTATTCTATTCTGGAAATTAAAATAAAAGTTCCAGTCCTACTAAAATTAATAATAAGTCTAGTATTTATAGACTTTAAAAATAGTACTGGCGGATCATTTGGCAAAGTTAGTCAGAATCGCCGAATGACTCGATGACTCGCCCTTTGGTGTAGTAGTCACCGTCTTGCAATAGCCCTCAACATCGTTGTGCTCTGTGTCATTGGGTGACATAGTAGTTCTTCACAGATCTATTCGGTGGAATGCCGACTACTCATTTCATCGCCGTTTTGACCCTGCTCCTTCAGGGCTTCGCGTACTTGAACAAAGGGCGGAGGGCGACCCTTCTGCGAATCGCCAAGTGTGCTAGGCGATGCTCAGGCTTCAGCATCTTTGTTCTTTTCTGCCTTTTTGTCCCTTTTTGCGCCTAAGTGTCCATGCTTTCACTAAAACTTCAAATACCTGAAACTTAAGAGTTTTCATCAGATATTTAGACAAAATAAGCATTCGAGGACACTATTTTTATCAAAATAAAGCCCTAAGTGAGTCCAATTTGTGGAATCATCACTTAGTCTCATATTTTTATGACTAAATTTTTAATATGGAGTTTTTATCTTTTATTTTTGAGTTCTAAGTTTGGAGAGGGTTTTGAAGAACTTGAAGATTCAAAGGGTTTCTTATCCAAGAATTTGGTCTTGGGTCTTTTGGATTCTTCACTCTTGACTTGTTTTGAGACTTAAATCTTCATACCCATTTGAATGCAAACTCATTTTGGTATAAATTTCTATCTCTTTAGCATGTCTAGCTAAAACCCCAATTCTAGGGGTGTGATTTTGTTAATATGGGTTAGATTAGTTGTTGGGTCTTGCTTGTTGATGGTTTATTTGTCGTTTTGATGTGATTTCGTTTAGTAGTTTTGGTGGAACTTAATGAAATTGTAGTTGCAAATACAATTTCACCTTTGTGTTTTCGACCTGCTCGAGGGAAAGGACGTAAAACTAAGACTACTAAATATATGGCTGGTGGAAGTGGGTCGACATGAGGTTCAACTCGAGAGAGTGAACCCTAGTCTCATTCCCACACACTCAGTTCGAGAGAATGAGTGGGCTAAGGCGGAGTCTGTTCTTCATGCGGCAAGTAAGTGTCCGAGAGAAACCCATTTGATTCGGGGTACGTTGCTCGAGAGAGAAATAACCCCCACTATAGTCTAGCCTAGTAAAAAATATTTAACAGATTTATTGTCTAAAGCATGTACCCAATCATTTAGTCTATCCCATATTCCTATCACATCCCAAGAATCCCGTCTCTATATTAGTACCTTTCTTTATTTTCACAATTTTTGCTGATTTTTGCATACTTGTTATAAACCCCCATTGTTAATTGACACTTTTGTGCCATCCCTTAGATTTAATATGTTTATATATGTTTTTAGCTATGACTTATTAGAACTTAATTTTATTTTTCTATTAATTTTCAAGCCCACTCCCTTGGGACTCGACCCCAACCCTTGGTTGGGTTATTATACTATTGTGCAGTCGTAGACACTTGCATTGGACGTTGTGTCTTGATTACGCAAACATCAATGACCCTTTTTATCCTTAAATAAATACATGTGAATGTAAATTATATACTATAACTACAAACTGACTTGAGTGCTCAAAATACTAGAAGTCTTCACCTGTTGGTATAAAGTTGCCATCCAATGCACTAGGATCCTGATGGTAAGAACTTGAATCAACATCACTTGAAAAATTTACGCACAAGAGGTATGCGAATCAATACTTTAAATGTACTGATTATGTGATATATGCATTATAATTTTTGAAGCCTCACATGATTAATCTGAGGCAAAAATGAATATGAAACTGAAATACATCAACTTATGCAATGACCAAGTAGTAAAACATGCAACTGATATTGAAATAATTGAATGTAAGGTCAAAGCTATAATCTGAATATCATAACATAAGATTAAATAATAGTCTTTACCAAAGTCATTAAACCTTTAAACAAAACATAGTTCTTTTGTGGGAAATTTATACCATTAACTGATATAGACAATGTGTTGTATAAGATGCAATGCGGTGTCTTTCCCACACCGAAAAGAGATTTTCCTACTTGCCAAGGTAAGGACTATACATATTAGGTTAGGTTGATCCACTAGCCATGTCTTCCTCAGATAAATTCTACGGGGGCACGTAATTAGGAACAAAAGAACTATTTCTAAAGACCAACCTCTACATGCAGTAGGGCTTCCATTCCAAAGTCCTCTCGATGCTAAGTAAAATCACAATGGAATAGACAAAGTCAGAATCATATCATAGTAATAATACTCTGAAAGGCAACAATTAAGACTATAAATACAATCATATCTTCATATTAGAATAGCTCCATTAAAAATCAATGTCACGCCCCGAGCCTACACCCCGAATATGACTGGCACTCGAGAACCATTGTTGGCCCTAAGCGAACCCTTGACCTCGCATACTTACTCATTGGAAGACTCTATGCATATTTATAACTTAGTCCGAGTTAATGACTCTAGTGTTGTATCTTAAGGCAAGAAAGTTAGTTTCGAAGGGTTGTATCTATCACTTAGTACGAATTAATGACTCTAGTGTTGAGGTACCTCCCATTCAGACAGTTCCTATAGTAAAAGAGTTTCGATAAGTCTTTCCTGATGACCTACCCAGAGTCTCTCCTGAGAGAGAAATAGACTTCGGCATAGACATCATTCCAGATACTCGTCCTATCTCTATTCCTCCATACAGAATGGCACCAACAGAGTTGAAAGAATTGAAAGAGTAGTTAAAGGATCTTTTAGATAAGGGCTTTATTCGACCAAGTGTCTCACCTTGGGGCGCTCCGGTCTTATTTGTGAGAAAGAAGGATGGTTCCCTTAGGATGTGTATAAATTACCGTTAGTTGAACAAGGTTACCATCAAGAATAAGTATCCTCTTCTGAGAATTGATGATTTTTTTTATCAGCTTCAGGGTGCTTCCTGTTTCTCAAAAATTGACCTCAGATCAGGCTATCATCAGTTAAGAGTAAGGGAATGTGATATTCCAAAGAAAACTTTCATAACCCGATGTGGTCATTATGACCTCAAAAGACATTTTCGAAACCAAAATTTAATTATGCCTCCGCATCGCGAACCCACCTTCAAATATTGATTTTCAGTTTTTTCCCATGTTTAGCTATCTACAATCATTCCTAAACATCATGAGATCTTTCCAATCACAAATCTTAATCCTTGATCCATAATTCAATTCAAGAATTAGTTATGAGTCAAGTCAAGAGAAGTTAAGAGTCAAGTAAGAGAAGTTCATTTCAAGTTTTCATAAGTCTTTTACAAACATTTTAACTTTGTTTTAAGACTAAAGTTTTGAAGTTGAGTAAAGAGTATTAACAAAGTTCATTTTCTTTAAAATGATATATGGGAACTAAGTATTCCCAAGAGTAAATGTTTTCACATTTAAGATGAGAGGAAATTGAGATTTGCAAAAGAGTTCTGAACAGTAAAAGGGAACATTGATTCCAAGAGAGCTTTTAAGCCAAGTTTGAGTAATTATCTCAAACCAGAGAAGAAGTTGTTTTAAAAACATATGACCTAAGTATATTTTGGGAGTAGTATTGAGCACTGATATGGGGACGCGAGTTCATATTAACTCAAGCCCCCATAAACCATGTAGCCATCATGGGAAGAAAAATGGTCATACTTTTTAGATGATTCGTTAGTGATTTTCAGCATAGACTAGTGGATCTACTTAGTAGTTCAGGTTCTATACCGATAGAAACGTATAGGACGGTCCTTGGCAACGTGAGGTAAAACATTGTACCATCACTTAGGCTCATAGTTATGGTTGTCGATTAGAAAATCTCCCACAGAAGTTATATTACTTTTTGTATGAGTAAAGTTAAGTTTGTTATTATTTAACTTTAGATGAACTAAGATTTTTTTCAGTTGTTTTATAAGTTTTATATATATATCGCATGTGTTTTTATTGCTTTATATTGAGTTGAGTTATTCATGAGTTGAGAAGAGCTAAGGTAAGTGTTTCTTTCATAATCTCTTTCAAGCCTATGTATGTTAGCATTCCAACTCGCATACTCGTACATTCAATGTACTGATGCCAGTTGGCCTGCATCGTATTATGATGCAGACGCAGGTAACCAGGATCAGCATCCAGCGTCTTGTTGATCCAGCTTGAGCATTCAGAGTCTGTTGGTGAGCCTCATTGCATTCCGGAGGACTCTTTTATTCGCCTTTTAGTTTAGTTCTTTAGGATGTTGTGGGGTTTGTCCCAACATCCTTCTAAGTTGTTTTAGAGGCTTCATAGACAGTTAGTAGTCTAGTAGTCTTTATATTAACATTCTTATGTTAAAGACTTGGGTTGCCATTTTGGCCAAGTTGAATGTTTGATTCTTTTAACATTCTAAGTTATATTATTTAGTTGTTTGAGTAAGTTCATTTGGTCATTGTAAAAATGCTAGAGTCTTCCGCTGAATTAAGTAAGTCAAGCCAAGGGTTTGCTTGGGGCCATCAATGGTTCTCGAGTGCCAGTCCCGCTTAGTGTGTAGACTCGAGGGGTGACAATAAAACTTCCAAACCCATGAAGGAACATATGGATTTTGGTGCTTGGTGAACTATTGAACCTTGTGGAAACGGAGCGTCTCCCACACAACCGGATACCTGTCAGGTACATCATCTGAAGACAATGGTTTTTCCTCTAAATTAGTCCACAAACTAGCGGCTTTCAGTTAGTTCATGGACCGAGAAGGAGGTACTAGGGCTAGAGGAACTTGAGTTGCATGTGTTGCTATAGGTGCTGGAGGCATCAGAAGTACTGGCAAGCTAGCCAAAGGATCATGAACTGCTTTAGATCATGTTCTGAGTGCTTTCGTTTGAGAAACTCTCCCTAAGTTTCTGGTGTATGTATTGGAGTCCTGGATCCCGCAACTTCCGCCCTCTAAGACTTAGTGGAAGTGATATGGGTGGAGTCGATGCCAATGTTGACTAATGAACTCGACCTCGAACTTGAACTTTCTACGACTTGTTGTTTCCTTCTTTCCTTTAACATTCCCCTTAGGAGGCTTAGCCAATGTAGCTTGGGGCGGTGTCACCTCCATTATGATTATAACCCTTTTTGCCTTCTTCCGGGATGTTGGACCTCCTACAGGAAGCTTTGGTGTAGCCATATATGTAGAAAAACACGAATGAAACACATGCGGATGTAAAAAGTTAGCGAAATACCTTTCTGAAAAAAAGTTGCAAGAAAACTCACCAAACCACTCAGCGAGAAATAGAGGGCTCACTGAAATTTACAGTAAAATTAAGCACAAAAGGGCGAGACCAAAGACCATTCGGCGAGTCGCTGAGTTCACTCGGTGATCAAAAAGTACCTCGCCAAAGGTTACAGAAATAATCATCGAATATGGGAATCAGAAAGGTGAGATCAAAGTTATTGGTGACTCATTGAGTGAACTCGGTGAGCACAAGGGTATCGCCAAAAGTCATAGAACAATTTACCAACATTGCATGCCAAAAAGGCAATATGGGGTCAGTTAGCGAACTGTCGAGTCACTCAGCAAGCTCGATTCAGCTCGCCAATTTGCCCGATATTCCAGATTCCCACCCCAAACTCCAATTCTCAGTGAATAGCCTACGATAACCAATTTTAAGGACAATTCTATGCAATTCAAGCTTACCCGCAATGATTATCTATGCCAGGGTATCAGACATCACCCCATTTGAGCTAACTTCAACAAAACAACGATTTTTCCCTTAAGAATTATGTCATCTAATCCATCATTAGGAAAATTCGAGTTGTTTAGTGGAATTTAGGTTACTCAGGCTTCACTCAAACAATAGCCAACATGCACACCAACACAATTTAAGCAAGTAAAACGCAAAAGTTAAATCAATTTAGGTTAAACAATTTATTAGGCAAGCATAATTAAAAATTAGATTTCAACGATCAATTTAGCACATAATCAAGGCAAATAATAGATCTCTAAACTACTTATACACATGCCTAACAAAATTTATGAAATTTAAACCAACTTTGGAAAACCAACCTTAATGTAGACGCGAAAACACTAAGGCAAAAAGAGAAGGATGTGCAACACGTTAAATTCTTACCATGTGAGGACACCTACATAAATCAAACTAGAAAGATATGATCTAATGTTTGAGTGTAAGAGTGCAAGAGTCGAAAAATTTAAAATAAAGTAAGGATTTGAATTTAAAACGGCTGAAAAGCCCTTCACCCTTTAGTTTGCGGCTTGATCGGCGAGGCCTATTATCGTCATTGATCCACTCGGTGAGTCACCGAGTGGACTTTAACCCGCCGAATTTAACAGAAAATCATCCTTAAAGCTGGTTCAAAATGCGAGCTATATCAGGCTCGCCAAGAGGACTTTAGCTAGCCTAATTTCGTTTTCCTCCCAAAATTTGAACTTTCAACATGCACATCCAACAAACGTTAATGAAATACAAGAAGAAAAACTTGGGCTTCCTCCTAGGATATTTAATGTGGTGGCACAACGTGGCCCTTTATTCAAGCCTCATTGTTTGGATTCACCAAGTTATCACTAAGAAGAACCCCTTTCGGTCTTGAATTTAGGTCAGCATAAATTTGACTCATTTGAGTCTCAAAATGCTTTATGGAGATCGAGTGTGAGGTCACTGTGTAATATAAAGACGAGACATCATCCTTCATTTTCTAAAGTGCCTTATCCGATCATTCCACCTTGTTTAGGTTGCGGGACATCGTCTTTTGGCTTTGGACTTTCATGAGGAGGCAAGTAACAATCTTTATCGCCATCTCTATCTCTCCAATTTGCACCTCGATCACGCCAATCTCGTATCGATCTCTCCAACCATCATCACAATCTCTATTACAGCCTTGATTCCCACCCGACCTTGGATAGCTCGGACGATAACCCCCTCCTTAGATTAACTAGAACTGAAGATCTTCATTGTATATTGCCTCAAATTGTACGTCATCAGGACTCACACCACTATTAGCACCAACCGTATTCACAACCTTGTCACCATCTCTCATGACATTATTCATTAATAGTTCTATTTGGTTCATTATCTATGCCATATTTTCATCACATTCTTTGTTCTTTTCCATTTGTTCTTTGGTCAACCCAATATTCAAAGGAGACACCTAATCTTCCTTTGTGTACAATGCATGATAGATTTTGGTCATCTCATCAAGCAACGCAGACGCTATGTCAAATGGTGGTCTCATGATTCCACACCATATGATTTTGTCGGTGACACCTTTTTTGATGGTGTCAAGACTCTAATAAGAATATTACAATAGAACAATGTCCGAGAACCCATTAGTAGGACATTGAAGAAACAACTTTTGGAACCCCAACCACGTTTCATGAATAGGTTCAACATCAATCCTCTTGAAGTTCTTAATATTATCCCTCAACTTAACCATCTTCGAGGGAGGAAGAATTTTTCATAAATTACTTCTGTGAGCTGCTCCCAAGAAGTGATAGACTCTCTCGGTTGTTCACTCAACAACTTCATTGCTTCCCACATTAGAGAAAAAGGGAACAATCGGAGTCAGAATGACTCTTGAGTGATGTTCTTGAAGGAAAACAGTCAACACACATCCACGAAGTTGCGAATGTGGTCATGAGGGTCCTCATGATAAAGTCCCCCCTAAAAGACCTTTCATTTGCAACACCTACAACATAGTGCTAGTCACACGAAACACCGCATTACCCATAGTTGGGGGAAATAGAATAGCAGCGGCACTTCCCAACTGATCCACATTGACATCATGCAAATTTTTGATGTCATCATTGTTCCCACTAATCTCTTCACCTATTTTAGAGAAATCAACAAGAACACAAATAATAAAATTCTACTACAACAAGATTAGATCACTAGAACATTTAAATAAAAGAATTATAAACACCACTCCCTGAAATTGGCGCCATTTTTTATAACGCTCAACTACATTTCTTCCGATTCAAAGTTAAGGCAGTCGCTAACAAGTATAAACCCCACGGTGAGTTGAATTGATCCCACTGGGAGTGATATGGTAAATAATTCAATTATGAAGTAAAGACGTGCTCTAATCTTTTGTAGAGGTAAAGGATTGTGTAACATAAAATAAATCTCAAAGTTTCAGTTATCAATATCAAAAGGGGGGATTTGGTAACAAAGTTCTAACAACAACAATTAAGACGAGATTTGAATAAGTAGAGTGACCACCTTAGGAATGTGCTTAATCAAATGCTAATTTCGCTTAATGGGTGATTACTAATTTCTACAAGTTGTTAAATCTCAATGGGTAGGATACGTGTTGAATACAATACTCATCTCTCGATCAACTATCATGTTTTGATTCAGTTCTATCGAACCTCAATAACCTTAACAATACAAATCAAACCAATTCCTTAATTAACCCACATTCTCAAGTTGGGTTGTAAAGATACAAAACAATATAATTATCAATCATTCATTCTACCATATACATATTTCTCAAGCAAGCAAAGAGAACTAAGCTAGAACCTAATTTGCAACTTCAGTTCATCAATTAAAACACTAACAAACAATTGAAACCATTTCAAAATAACATAAAATTCAGCCATTAACAATACCCATAAGCTAATTAATGCATTTGACTACATGATCACACCCCTAAGGTAAGGGGTTTTAGCCAAACTTAGCGAAAAGTAAGAAATCGTTATAAAAAATATTATCCATTTTAATTGTTAACAATGTGCAATTCCCAATACCAACATTAAATCTAGAATCCAAAAACCTCAAATCAAAGATCCAAATCTTCTCCAAGAATGTTCAACCATGTAAAAATGTGACAACTCTCAAAGACTACGGAATACACTCTCTAGGAACTCCTTTTCTTCTTTGAAAAAATGTATTTATACGTTCCAAAAACTCAGCATGAAGTCTAGTTGGCAATGTTAGTCGGGATCGCCGATGGACTAGGCGATCCACTGAGTTGCACTTCATCTCACCCTTTGGTTGTGGCTCCTGTATCCAATTATTTTAGAAGATTAGGAGAGCAGGATCGAGATAGCCGATCCATTCAGCGTGTCACCAAATTACCTTTTCCTTGCCAAGTTGACTTGATATATGGGCAACTGTTCTGGAACTTTTGGACAGCTGGAGGCTCACTCAGCCAGCTGCCGTGTGGCTTTTGCGATATCCAACCTCTCTTTTCATCAGATTTTACAACTTTTTTGCTCCTTTTCACAATGTAATGTCTTATTCTTGTTCTTCAACCTTTATTGCTGCATATCAACACATTAACATCAGTTATGAGCAGAAAATTAAAAATAAAAATAAAAGTGATCCTTCGTGGGAAATAGGGCAGTTTTTTTAGGATTCTTTTTTGTTTTATTTTTACATATTTGTAGATGGAAAATCGTCATTTATTTTATTTAATTTCTAATTATTACTTTTAAAAAATAAATTAGTGAAATAATATTAATTTAAATATTTTTTTAAAGAAAGACAACACGTCATCAACTAAGACAAATAAGAGTGAAATAGTTCCCTCCTGAGCATCCACAAATGTGAAGATCACCCCAGCCTCCTCCAATATTATCTGACGAATTACGGGTGAGTGCTTGCGTGATGATGCTGCTAGGAGGAAGCTGCCACAACAAGACACAATAACTAAGGCTAGCACACCTTCTATGTTAGTGGAGCTCCCATTGCTCGTCCTTCCTCGACCCTGCGATGATTTATCATATGGCAGACTTGCACGGGTTGAGACGGACATGCCCGGGAACATTGATCGAGCTATTCAGAAAGACTTAGCTCATTTGAGATAGAGAGAAAGAGAGTTAGAAGGTGTGATTGGTTGGTCGAGGGCCATGTTGTGAGGTTTTTACAACCTCACTGTGAGATTTTTACAACCTCACTGTGAGATTTTAGACCTAGAAAAAGGCTGGTGGTAGTTCTTTAGTGATGTTTGCTTTAGCGCGAGGTTGCCGCTTTCCAGACTTCACTTAAGCGAACAACTGCTCGCTTTTGGAACTTCATAGGCAAATTTTTGCAGGTCAATTTATATACATATCGATGAGCTCAAGGACCATTAGGTGATACGCCCAGCCTTATTGGTTGAACAGTGCACCTAAAAAGTTCTCCAAGTCATAATTTTGAAGGGTTTCAGCCACAAATTTCATTTAATTAATGATCTTTGTCTCCAAACCTATTCAAATCAACTCCAAACATTTTAAAATCATGAGAATTAGTCACAAAAAAAGTCTAATCAAACCTAAATTCAAAAAACTCAAAATTAAACTATGAATTAAATTTATTTTGATACTGATGAGTTACCTCCCTTCTAGCAAAAAAATATTAACGTCGAGGCACGACGCTGGTTACATTACCCTTTGTACTTCCAGTTGGAGGTAATGAACCTTCTCCCCAAGATTAGATCATTTTCTTTCCGAAGATCATGGGTAGTACATGAGAGAATCAAGAGTTTCTCTTGATCTATCCACTTATATGATTTGAATTTCTTACCAAACTTCAAATAATTTTCTCTTTGGAGGATTAGGAAAGAGTAAGAAAGTCAATAGGTCATTTGAGGATTGACTTAAATAATCATTTCCCTCCAAGTGAGTGATTCCGGCATCTTGGAATGTTATTTGATTGGAACTGTTGCATACGCCCAATTGTTCATCAATGATCATCTCAGGCCATTTTTCTTCAAGTCAAGGCCATGGGCTATCCTCATGGGGCTTACAGGCCGAAGAATTTTATTAGTATCACATGAAATCACAAATGCAAGTCAAAAAGAAAGTAATGGCAACTGTTCAATATATACATAGAAAGAAGTACACTATAAATCCATAACAAATTCAATACGCCTAATGCTTCCCCGTTAATGGCGCCAATTTTGATAACCCTCAAATTACCCTCAAAATGATCTCAAGAGAAAAAGGTTGTTGGAAATAAAGATACCCAACAAGAGAGTCGTGGTCAAATCAGTAAAGGAACAATTTATTGGCAGTTGTAAAGACAAAGAAATACAAGCTACTAGTTTGAATCTTAAACTTCATAATTCACATTTATCAAAAGGCGGTTGGTGAAGGTGACCAAATTAAGATTGTGAAAAGAAAAAATCAAGCAAGGGATAATTGGGAATTGGGAAATTTGGAATTCAACCCTCATTCAATGATCCATTGAAATCTCAAGACCTGCTAATTCAATCATAGGTAGGCTAGGTCATCTTCAACAAAACAAATATTATTTTTATCTCATTGTGGACTATCATGAAATCTTCTTTCTGTCCTAGTCATGTAATACAACAAAAAACCTAATACCTTAATTTAGACCACTCTTTCAAGGAAGCCTTGCATTAAACAATGAAAACCTAAATCTCTCATTCGAGCAACCTCAATATTCAATGATAAAATGTGATTATCAATAAATTAAAATGGAATTCTAGTTTTTGGAGGCGCCACATAGGCGGGCTTAATGTTCTCTCTTATATATATATATGATTTTGTGTGATTTATTGATGTTGAGTGAGTTTGAAGTTTAGCGAAATATAAGGTACCACTATTCTGATGAAACAAAAAACACTTGTTCATACTACCCTTTGTTGACTATAAATAGAGGTGCTTCCTCTCATTTTTCAACCCCATTTTTTTTTAATCTTCTACTCTTCTTCTTGTTATTGCATTAAAAAAAAATCGTGCAATTTATTATCGTTGAGTGAGTTCAACGTTTAGCGGAATATGAGGTACCACTATTCTAATGAAATAAATCATTCTATATAAGAGGGTATATTTCAAAACCTCGAGTACTTGAGGAAAATAATTTTGATGATGTCGTAATTATTTTTTTCTTAATATATACATTAGTGTGTAATGTTCCAATATATGAAGTTAACATGATGTAGTCTAAATTCATTTGTTTTTGTTAACAATTTCTCTTGTGATGTAGATATATGCTTCTGAATATCTTTTTCCAAAATTATTAAACTTCTCAAGAGTTAGAGAATTGTCACGATTTTTTTTTTTGATGCTCAAGACAAAAGAAGGACTTTATTTATCAATGCTACTTATGTGATTTAGAATGTCAGGAAGTTTGCTTAAAATAGTTATTACTAAATAAACATTGCCCTTTTGTTTTCATTAATTACTATTTCTTAATATTTCAATATTTTAGACGAAGAAAAGTTCATATGATTTGTAATAACGTCAGTTGAAGTTTGTATTAGTTTAATAATTATTATTATTTATTTATTTAATAGCCAGTTTTAATGAGATAAATATTTTCATTAATGCAAATCTCTAAATTCAAAATATATTATTTTAAAATGGTAAGAGTTCCTTTTTTTAAGAAAAAAAAACTCACAACAAATGTGAATATATGTGAATTTATATTATTCATTTAAAAAATTAATTTTATATTCAGTAATATGGAATAAATATCTTTCATTTTGTCCCTACAATAAATAAAAATCTAATAACTATAAAAAAAAGATAGTAACATTAATTGAAAGTCCTATATATTTATGTAAGTATAAAATTTATTAGAAATTCAACTATTGCACATTAATTCCTTAGTTATAACATTATAAATTCTCTTAGATATTACTAACTATTGCAAACGTTATTCACACTATTTTACATTCTTTAGTTATAATATTATGAATTGTCATCGTTAGTACATTAATTATTTCTATCTTTCAACTTTTCTTATATTAACTTTTGACTAATAATTTTTCATATAATTATCACCCCTATATATGTGATAACACAGTGTTGTTATTTTCCTTATACCAATCATGCTTTAATTATATCTTTGTTGTGTGTAAGATAAATAGGTGATTTTATATATATGAATTCACAAATAGAATATATTTTTTAAATTTATTTTGATTTTTTAGGTAAAAAAGGTAAGTTTTCTCAGTTTACTATGGATAATCACATAACTATCTTTGATTTATTTACACAATCAATCGAGAAGTCAAATATGAGAGCCAACAACAAGAACGCCATCTATTATGTTATAACGAATAAAATAAAAATCAATATACAAAAAAATAGTTCTATAAATAAAATTTAATTAATATCTTCACATGTTCATATGACATCTAAACAATTTAATGTGGAATACATATGCAAAGCACATATGGTTAGATGATAAGCAAAAAAGGCAACAAATATAGTCTATAAGGTAATATTATTGAGATGCGATTAATTACATGATTGCACCTCATAAAATTAAATAAATATATACATTATTGCATTAAACTAAGAAAAAATTTCATTGATCATCTTAGTAGGTTTGCGTGAATAAGAGATATATATGACGGTCCACATTGAACATTCACAAAAGAATCTACAATATTATCTTGTGCAAACATCATTATTCAAATCTTCGCTTAAATAAGCAATACATTAATGTACTATAACATATATTTTTTGAATTGGTAATCACGTGCAACGCACGTGTCGAAAAACTAGTTAATCATAAATATGGGTATCCATTCATTTTTACCAATTTAAAATATGGTTACTTAAATAGATATAATGGCTAAATTCTGGAGAATGTCTATTCACTGAGAAAGAAAATTCAGTTTTTCAATTTTCTGCATATGCAGATATTAGCTGTCTGAAAATTTCTGAATACTTACGATCTTGTTTTTCTAGTTTTCATTTTTCTGTTAGATCATCACATCTCAAAGGAAAATCCACAATAACAGAAATCCCTAAGAGTTTCTGGAAATTTTGGTGCAAGTGGTGGCCTCGTAGGTGCAAGAACTATGTCTTTTTAAAGTTAACATGTTTGAGAGCAATTAACCATGTATCTACAATTGATGTTCCTGTCATAATTCTATGATTTAATTAGTTAATTCTAACACTTCTGATCACCAAGTCCACAAATGTGACCAATTTCTTAATGTAATTTCAATCATGAGTCATGTTGTTGTTAAGAAGATTTAATTGTCAAGTCAGAAGTGTTCTAGATATGTGTAATAGAAACTAGAAATTTTGTATTGAGTACAAAATTCATCATTTAATTTCTATGACATGCTTTATGCTTTGGTCATTTTGGAGCTCATTGAGCATGCAGAAAACTTGTTTCATGAAATAATATGGGTACCCATTTTTACCCATATTATCCATTGGGTAACTCATTTTTACCCATTTAAAATATAACTCAAGTCAGGTATTGTATCTATTTTTGTTTATTTCATTTTTGATCGACTCATATTTGACTCGATTCACTCTTTTTCCACTTCTAGTCATAAATTATCACTTTCACAAAACATGCATTGATTCATAATCATAATTTATGAGTTCATAACCATAGTTTATATTCATAAAATTGGCATAGGCATGTGTTCATGCGAAATCAGTAAAAATCATGTAATTAAGTTAAATAATGCATAACAATATTAAATATAATTAATTGAATCAAAATGAATTTAACTCGTGGAGAATAGCATAAAACCCTAGATTTTGGGTGAAATAAATTTGAAG
The DNA here is from genome assembly GCA_029582685.1 of Solanum piurae. Taxonomy (NCBI): domain Eukaryota; kingdom Viridiplantae; phylum Streptophyta; class Magnoliopsida; order Solanales; family Solanaceae; genus Solanum; species Solanum piurae. Next base: position 21,762 of record JAJOOO010080321.1, read on the forward strand.
TAAAATATACATTCTTGAAATACTTCTTAAATAATGCACTTGATATTAAATATAAGAATACTTTCTTGAAAATAATGCACTAGAAGAAAAATATACTTTCGTGAAACTCTTCTAAAATAATTCCCTTGAAATTAAAAATAATAATACTTTCTTGAAATACTTCTTCAAAATAATGTACTTAAAACAAAATATTCTTTCTTGAACTCGTTATTGAAATACTTCTTTGAAATCTTGAACATACTTTTTTTGTGAAATTAATGCATATGAAATACTATGAAAAGGTTTTTAAATAACATAGATTAGAAAGGGGTTCATGTGGTATAATAAGCATGAACCATGAATCAATACTAATTAGTAACATGAAGTAAAATAATTTTGCTGATAAAATCAAGAACCAATGATAAGAGATAATGAGAATTCAAAATAATAAAATTCGGGGTAAGAACCCTAATCTTGATCTTAAAAAATATATATTGGAGAAGTAGGCACGAGGAAGAAACAATTTCCTCACTTTGATAGTATTACATACCTTACAAGCTCCATTAATCTTGAAAAAAGAACCCTAACTTGAAGAAGAACAATCCAGAAATCCTTTCTTGAAAGTTTTGAATTAGTTTCTTGAAAATCCTATAGTCAAGTGTTAAGATTTCTATTAGTGATTCATGATTATAAGAAGGAATTTGAATTGTAAGGACTAAAATCTTTGAAGAAGGAGTTACCTAGAAGAAGAATCTGGAAAAAAATTTGCATGAACACTGCGTGAAGAAGAATCTTGAAAAATATTTGAAAGAATCTTGCTTGGATGTCTTAATCTTTGATTTTTTAAGAATTTCATTTTAGGGTTTGAGAGAGGAGAATAAGATGTCAAAAAATATAACTGTTAGGGTTTTATAGAAGTTGAGAATACCGTTTTAAGGTTTTCCAAGTGGTATATGGACAAGAAATTGCCTTTTTTAGAATCTTCCCGCGGCTAAACTGCAACTTCAGTAAATTATTTAGTAAAATATTATAACTCTCTACACCAATCTTGAAATGATATAAACTAGGTGGCGTTGGAAAGAAGATTGATAGACCATTAATTAAATTGACTATGGGCCACCAAAATCTTCATATTTTAAGAGATATGATTGTTTTAGGTTGACCTAAGAAAAATCTTATATGGAAACTCTATTGATAAGAAAATTTCAATTCAACTTTGTGTTAGAGGACTATTATTACTTTAATTCATCTTCACAAGAATTCCCACACTAATTCATTGACTTGAACACCTATACAAAATAAATAATCATCAAATATCGACAACACCTTCGCAATCAGAAAAAATATAAATAGCAAACATCACACTTCTAGAGCATTGGAACTAACCTAGAATTTAGTTGATCCTCAACCAAAATATTTGGGCCCAAATACTAAAACCAACTGAACAATGATAAAAAAGGAAAGACAACTCTAATCAAGAAGCAAAAGGGTTCTGAAAGTGGTAACATATAAAGATAACTTAAGAGTCTCCTCTCCTACATGAATAAAATCACCCAAAGGTATAATACAACTACGTCCATCCTACTACAATAATATGCATGAAGGCTCCAAGTTTTACCAAGGAATTAGGACTTCATAAAAATTACTAGACTAATAAAAGAGAACCTCACAGAGGAAAAAAAACTACATGGTCCCCTCACAACCGAAAGTCATCGTTATTTATTTGGCTTACCTACTGGTTGAATGTAGTAGGTGGAATCATGACCTGAGTTTATGGGTTGTGAGAGATTGGTATTAGAGATCTAGGTTAACCGGTATCATCGATATGTAAGCAAGTGTGTTGTTAAGTCTTATGGATCAGAGTTGAGACGTCTGTATTCATTCTCCACGAGGCTATAGGGAAATCTTACGAATTCTATTCCTGATTCCTTATTCTGTATTTTTTCTTCGATTAACCTCTAAAACTACTTATTTAGAATCTACTTTCTCTTAGATGTCTAGAACGAAGTGTTCGATTGATATGGATGGGACATCGAATCATACCACTAAGGCTTTGATCCCTCGTTAAGACATTGAGGATTTTGAATGACATCTACAGGCTAGGGGGATGAGTTAGTGTCTACCTTAACCCCCCAAGATTAATTGGTAGGAGTTCTGAGTCTCATCATAGGTACACCAAAGTCTAGTGAGGTTCTTGGTATAACTAGTGATTCATAGGCTAGAGATGAGGTTGTAGGCCACAAGCACGGTTCCTCGTATGTTTTTTAGTACGCGACCAAGTTTTTAAGTAGGCTACACATACTCCTTCATTATTTATTATAGGGCAGTACATGATTCAGTGAGTCATTAGAGTATTGACTTTGCCACTTCATCTAGCGTCAGAACACTTGATCGTAATAGAGTCTTATTTTCCCTAAGTAGTTTGTCATGCGATGGTCGTGAAGTAGGCATGAATTGACACTTCCTCAATTAGTGCTAAGAGGCCCTTCCATTAGTACAACGGTGATAGTATCTCACCCCGTGGTAAAAAAATGATCTAAGTTTGGATCATCCTCACTCTCGACCTACCAGACCAATGGAGAGATTACCTTAGGTTCCAGGTGGTACTGTCGCAAGTGAGGGTACCTAGTGTGGATAGAGTTCATGAAAAATTTCTCATTGTTTTCATTTTAATATTCAGGTTTTGGGGTTCATTTAATTTAAGGTTGGCCAACTTAGCAGGTTGTTTTAGGTGGGAAGTGTTATCATTGTTGCAAGTCTGACAACTTTTCTAAGGAATTTCATAAGGGTTGACCTTTGATACCACATGGTCAGTAGTTTTTGGCCCCTAGGGTCTTGGTAATGTCAGCTAGGGCAAGACCCCGAGTGTTAGAAGTGGTGCTCCAAGTACTATAATTAGTGATGCACATGTTAATTTAGGGGTCAAACATGTTCCATTAAATGCTCTTACATGCAGGCCATGGGTTAATGTACCACGTATCACTAGTATAAGTGTGATCTCATATTTCATTTATCCCTTGATTGCTTATGGGATGTATATTTGGGATTTTTATTCCCATATATTTCTATGTGGCTTGCTGTCTACTTGTTATATGTTGTCAAATCCCTATTTTGTATTATGTATCTATATTTATTCCCACTAGATGATTTCATTTAGTAGTTGATAGTTTTGGAATTTTTTCTATGTTTGGACTCGTTATGGAGTAATACCCTGTGCCTTTGTGCTTAACTATCTTGCCCAGGGAAGTTGTTTTTTATGTTATTCTAACTGGATTAGCTATGCCGAATACCTTTGTAACTCATTGTCCCATGTCAGTTGTTATGACGTTAGTTGTTGAGAGAGTACTATGATGGAATTTATGATCTTTGGTTTGTTTGGGTCAAAATTACTTTTATCGATTCTTTCCCTTGCCTAAATCCTATTCCTTGTTCCTTAGTAGCTAGGCTGAGGTTTTTCTCTTTTTATCTCTTCATCATAGGCTTTGTGTCTAAAATTGGTAGTTAAGCTAACGATAAACTCTTTCTAATTATGTATTGTCGGACGGTTATGTTTGAGTTTGGGAGGTTAGAAATTGTGTAGTTTTGAATATTTTAAGTATGACGATGACTTGTCCAGGGTTTTTCAATGGAAGGTTTTGTGGGGTTTGTGGGGACTATTGAGCAATACACATATTTTCTATTGACGACCAGCGTGGAGGAGTAAGTAAATTTTAAATTAGGGTGTCAACTTTGTTTATTATTGGTTCATTTCGCCAACATATATTTATAGTTCATATTTATGGACTTCCTGTCTTTTAGATATCATTGTTTGAGTTCTGGGTTATGGTAATCTTCTATTGCGAGCAATGCTACTTTCTTTCATTTTAATAACTGTTTAATACCAACATTTTGTTGGAGTTCGAAAAGGTTGTGTCAATGGTTTAAGAGGTATTACTTTTGATTTGGATTTATGTGGTGGTATTCATTAATGGCTTCTAAATTTCCATTTTTCTTGAGATTGGGAGTTTGTTTAGAAGGATAATCTTTTGATTGAGTAAAAGTAATTCGTGGATCAACAATGTTCACCTGTTTTAGGATGTGAGGTTGTGTACCATTTTGGTTAGCTTGTGGTGTTTTGGTTTTATTGCATCACTCTTGATAATTTTGATATGTTTTTCCTCTACCTACCAGTTCATTTTCCCTTTGATTAGGGTGGTTCACTTAGTTTTGCATTCGGTCGATGGTTCGTGGATCCTTAGTTGTAGTCTCTACTACTTTGGGCTTATAGTTTAATGTAAATTTTGTTTTATAAAAGATCATGAGTAAAAGGTTATCATTGGAGTTCAGCTTTCTGTGGTTGCATATAAAGATTAATGGTCCCTTGAAGTAGTATTTCATTTTCGAGAGGTTACATTCAAACTTATGTTTTAGGGTTCGAGAGTTATTCGGGTTGTACTTTGGCCTTGTGTTCTAGGCTGATTCACTTATTATTGATTTTCCATCTCACAGATGTTCATATGGTGCTACGAATTGTTTGTATGGTCTGTTACACCCAAATTACACTTCCCAAAAAAAGTATAAGCGGTTGTAGGAAAATAAAGAACCCATTCTTGTAGGTTGGGGTCGATCCCACGAGGAATATAGTTTAGACTTAAACTTAACTTACAATTATCTTTGTTTAGTAAAACTATTTCTGAGAAAAAGTAACAAACGGGGGTTTTGTAAGTAAAATAACAATTCGTTGGTTTGAATTAATAAGTAACAAGTAAACAAGATTCACAATTTAAGATATCAATATAAGATGAAAACTAGGGTATATGTGTTCCCCACATGATCTTAACACAATATTCCTAATAATAGTAATTCTATTCTAGTGTTTAACATGCAAGGAAGATAAGTTTGGTATCCCTAAGTGATAGGCAATCCAAGTAGAAACTTTCACCTCGAAACTTGGTAAGTCTACACATTTGTGATTTAGTATCCCTTGCCTTTATCCTGGATTAGTCGTCGTGTCAATTGAGTTGGGTATTCACCCTGACGTCAACCGATGAAAGTCAGACTATTAGATAGCTGAAAATCCTTAATTATCTCTGTTGATTAATATTTTTCTCATTCATTACCCCCTTGGTAAGGCAAGTTGGAATGAGTTGAGTTCTAACTTTGCGAACCGTTAGGAATTCATTTAAACAAAAATATTAGCAATACATGCATAAACACTTATTCAAGAATTACTTAGTTATTTGTCATACATTGTTAATTGCTCATGGTTCCCACAATCCTAGTTTTGAATTTAACTACTCATTCTTGAGAATTCACAATTCATATTAGGGTTACTAAATGAAATCATGAACTTACAATTAGAATAAAACAAAACCGAAATCTTGAATTGAAATTCAAAGTGCAAATGGCATAAAATCAACTTCCGAAATTAAATTGCTAAGAGTTTGCAAAATTATTCGAAAGGACAAAAACATAAGTCTCCAATAGGGTCTAACTCCCAAAAACAAACACAACAACTACTATTTAAAGTCTTTAAATCCTAAACCAACTAGGAAAACAAACTGGGTCAAACACGGTTTTCGATCGACGACACGACGTAGAGACCGTGGATCCGCTTATAGTCCGTGGTTAACCTCTGTGGTTCACACTTAGACATTATTACAGGACCCTTAAATGACGATCCCATCTACGGTTCGTGAATTTGACTATGGTCCGTCCTGTCCCTCTGTGGTTCAAGTACTGGAAATGAACTTTCTGATCAGAAAGGACGGTCGTGCAGGACGGTATGTCATTCACTCTACAGGGTGTCATTTGCCTCTGTGGGTCCACACTTGGTCAGACTTACTTGAACTCACATCTACGATCCTTCACCAACGGCCCGTCAATGGAACTACAATCTCTGGTTTTGTTTCGTTGACTGCTACTGCTGCCTTTTCAGTTCTTTCCTCTCTCAACCGCAACCGAAAAAATTTCCTACAAATATTACATAAAACTATTATATCTAATAACAAAATTGCCCAAGACACACACAATCTCTAAGTGAAATGCATCAAAAATACCATAAACTCACGGTATATCATAGTCCAAGACCAGTAGGATATATGTGATGAATATTAGGTGTTGGGTTTGGAGTAGGAAGGAAAAAGTTTTACTTAAGAGCTAAGTAACATCTTCTCTCGTCTGTTTGTCGCCTCATTATTTTGTATTTGTGGTGTATTGGTTCATCTAAGATAGGTTTGTTGCATTCCGTTTGGTTGGGTCTTGTTGGAAGGTAGTCATTACCAAAAGGAAGGGGTTGGAGTTTCTATTTTATGTTTTGGATTGATGAAGTCAATTTATGAATTTTCTATCAACTTGAGTTTTGGGTTTGTGTCGCTCGGCCACAGAGGGTATTGGTATGGTAAGGAAAATCATATGGAGCGAGTACCTTTTGGTAGTGGATGTTGTAATGACTCTTAAGGTCATTTTGCTGAATTTTTCATCATTTCAGCATTAACAATTTTCTTGTAGAGGCCCCAAGTAATTTATGGCTTGCTTGGACTGATATTTCAGTCGTCGGGTCGTTCGTTCGAGTTTGGAGCAAGTTTCCATGTGTTGGAGCCTTTACAACTTGAATAATTTACTTTGGTAAGAATTTCAAGAAGATTACCTCGGAATGTGATTTTGACGGTTTAATCTTCTATGGAAGGGCCATTCAAGGGTAGGGCATGCTTTGTTCGAGCTCAGGGATTTTGTTGCAAGTTTGGGACATTAGGGTTTTAACTTTGAAGCTTCAATCAAGGTTTGACTTTGGTCAACATTCTTGTTAAACTTCGCTGGATAGGGATTATGTTAGTATGGTGTAACACCCCGCTATTTGAATGAGCTAGAATTAGAAAGAACCCTTTTTTTAAAAGAATTAAAATCTGAAATATGGCAAAGTTATGTTAAGTATGAGTTTTGGGTCAACTTCAACCGACCATAACTTTCAGCACAGGATGAGTTAGGTTGCATATAAGATATATAATGAAATTTCTTGGAATCCTCTTTCCAACGCCACCGAGTTTGCTAATTTTTTAGCTCGTATGAGGGAGATATACCCGTTTGAAGTTGGGCTATTCGTTTATGGAAAGTTACCCGGATTTAAGAGGGGTATTTCGGTTTTTTTCTTATCCAATTAAGTTATTTCGTTTTTAGTAATTAATTAGGGGTGTAAACTGAACTCGTTTAGTTTACACACTCAAATTTCACTCTAGGATTTTTAGAGAAAGAAATCAAGAGGAGAAAGGAGAAAATGTGAAGATTTCGTCAAGTTCTTGAAGGTTTCGTTGCGGATTTCGCCAAGGGTTTATCCCTAAGAGGTATGTGAGTTCACATAGCATTGGGTTCATTCAACCACGCGTCAATCATGTTAATTTAGCATATTTTTGTCCTAAAAAGTTGAAGATTTGATGTCTTGAGTTGTTTTCTTGAAATTTCCTTCATTCTTGAATTTTGATGGGATTGACTTTCTTGAGATAGTCTTATCGATTTTAAGAGTTTTTTTGAGATAGATTCTTGGGTACATGTATTAGGTAACTGAATCTAAAGAGAAATTGAGAAAAAGAATCAAATTTAATCAAATTAAGATTAGAAAATGAGTTTAAAACTTCATCGTGGTTACTAGGAGGAGGTCTCGAGCGACGCGCCCCTGATGCTCTTGAAGGTCCGGGGTGACATGTCCCCGATGCGCCTAAAGGTCTGGGGTGGTGCACCAGAAATGTGATGGTCTGGAAGCGTGGGTGAGACGCCGTATCATCACATAACTCATAGTGATGGTTGTCGGTTAGAGAATCTCACAAACAGAGTTTATTTATGTATTCTTATATAGAACTAAGATATTATTTTATTTTTCAATACTTCAAAATGTTATCAACTACTTTAAATTATTATTATAATCTTCATCTTTATTGTTAATTCATTTCTGCATTGAGTTGAGTATCCATAAGTTGAGTAAGGCTAAGGTAAATATTTTTTTCAGATTCAAGTAAAGCTTATGTTTTGTTTAGACTTCTCCTCTCAAGCTCGTACATTCAATGTACTGATGCAATTTGGACTGCATCATTTTATGATGCAGATACAGGTAACGAGGATCAGCGTCCATCGCTTTGTTGATCAAGTTGAGCATTTCAGAGTCATTTGGTGAGCGTCCTTGCTTTCTGGAGGATCCCTTTATTATTGCTTTATCATTTAAGTTATTAGGATGATCGGGAGTCTTGTATCGACATCCCTCATAGTATTAGAGGCTTCATAGATAGAGTGCTAAAGTTCTTTAGTCTTTGCATTTCAGATTTTTGTTATAAGTCTTCAGCTGCCACTTTGGCTAGTTTGATGTTTAATTCTAAAACATTCTAAGTTTTTTTGAGACAATTCAGTAAAGTTGCATTTGTCTTCTTTTATTAAAGCTTAAAGTCTTCCGGTGAGAGTCTAGTCAGGCCAAGGGTTCGCTTGGGGCCAGTAATAGTTATCGAGTGCCACTCCCACCCAGGGTGCAGGCTTGGGGAATGACAAACTTGGTATCAGAGCACAGAGTTCAATAGTCCTAGGTGTCTACGAAGCCGTGTCTGTAGAGTCCTAGTTATCGGTGTTAAGCGCGCCACATCTATATTAATGAGGCTGCGACATTTAGGAACCTGTCTCACTTCTTTCATACTCATTTCATGCGATAGAGTATCTCTAAAAAGTTTCTTCTAATTCGTGCCTGCGCGTATCTTTCAGATCATGCCTCCATAGAGAGCTGTCAGAAGTCGTCCCGCTAGGAGGAATGTTGAACCACACGATCAAGGGGTACCTAATGCACCTGAAGTGCAACCCCAAGGAGAGGTCACCAGTGCTGAATTTTCCAGGAAGCTATCCGGATGTTGAGTCAAGTTGTGACCAATCAAGTTGGACAGAGAGAGAATCGACATGAAGTGTTGATACTTCAAGGATCCGTGAGTTCTTAAGGATAAATCCTCCAACCTTCACTGGTTCAAGTGTCATAGAGGATCTGGAGAACTTTGTAGAGGAACTCCAGAAAGGGTTCAGATCATGCACGTTGCCGATGTGGAACAAGTGGAACTAGCTGCCTATCAACTGAAGAGTGTTGCTAAGATTTGATTTGACCAGTGGAAGAAGGGTAGAGCTGAGGGTGCACCAAATTTGGGTTAGGCTGTGTTTGACAGTGCTTTCATGCGGCATTTGTTTCCCCGTGAAGTAAGAGAAGCAAAGGTACGAGAATTCCACACCCTTAAGAAGGAATCTATGAGTGTTCATGAGTACAGTCTTAAGTTCACCAAACTTTCTCGCTATCCTCTGGAGAGGGTTGGTGACATGAGAAGTAGGATGAGTGTGTTCGTTACTGGGTTGTCTCGTCAGTCAAGTAAAGAGGGCAAGGTAGTTATGCTGATAGGAGATATATATTGACATAGCAAGGTTGATGATCCACGTGTAGCAGGTTGAGAAGGACAAACTGAGGGATAGAAAAGAGTTTAGGAACAAGAAAGCTAAGACAAGGAATGAGTCCGGCCAATAGAAGAGTAATGCAAACCTGTCATCTTTCAAACATAAGCAAAAGGGACCTGCTCCATCATCTGCTAGTGCAACTGCACCAAGGAACATATGTGAGTTCAATAATTAGAGTTTGCAAAATTTCAGAGCTTGACCTGCATAGTCTCAAGGTAGTCTGGCACAAGGAGGTAATTGGACTCCTACATGTTCTCAGTGTGTTAGGAACCATCCAGAAATGTGTCACGATGGCTCCACTAGTTGTTTCAAGTGTGGTCAAGAGGGCCACATCATGAAAGAGTGTTCTTAGAATAGGTAGGGCAGTGGAAATAGGGGCAATATAGCCCAATCTTCTTCTGTTTCTCCACCAAACATAGTTGCACGTAGAGGATCTACTTCAAGGACCACTACACCATTTTAGTCCTACGACCACACTAAATCTGGACAACGCTTGTAAAGTGTTGCCTAAAATACTTTTGGGGACGCTTTTAAAGCGTAGCCCAAGTTTTAAACTTTTAGCTTCAATAATGTTAGCAACACTTCTAAATTGTACTCTTTAATGGTAGAAGCTACACTTTACAAGTGTTGTTATAATTGGCAACAACTATTTATATAAATGGCCACACTTTTAAAGTGTCCTATTTTTATAATTATTAAAACAACACATTACAAATGTGGCCTTAGTGTTTTCACTAAAATATTATATTCCCTCCAACATTTTAACATTAAAACTTGTTCTCCCTCCAATTTTTATTGGGCAAAAGAAATAAAGCATTAAAGGTTATTTTCAGCTAAAGAAAAAATAACTATTTCCCTAAAACTTCAGCTGAAGTTTCCATTTCCCTCAAACTAATGTGAAGAACGCGATTTTCAGCTGAGGAACTGAAGAAATTGGCTTTTCTCTCAAGAAGAACTGAAGAACACATACGATTTCCCTCACAAATTTCCGTCAAACTTCAGCTGTTTCAGCTAAATAACTGAAGAACAATACGCTTTCTCTCAAGAAGAACTGAAGAACACCATTTTCATCTCGCAGATTCCTTGTTGAAGATTGAAGAGCTGAAGAACACGATTTCCT
>JAJOOO010080323.1:0-13942 GCA_029582685.1 Solanum piurae
TTCATGTTAACTGTCTGATTCTTATTAGTACAGAAACTTAAGTTTTTCAGTGTCTTGAATCACAATATAAATGATTAAAATAGAAACGAAAAACTTAGCACACATAACATATGAGTAACAGACGTTAAATGATGCAGTTCACTTCAAAGTATTTGAATCATAAGAACTGTGGAGATTTTGTTATCAGAATTATCAGATTAATAACTTAATCAATAATCATCATCATCACACTTTTTATTATTTCAATCAAGGTTACCATAAGAAGTGCTCAAAGCAGTACACATAACATATTACAATGACAAAATATAATACAACTTATCTACGTAAGTTCAAGACCACCAAAAAAGAAGAAAAACCTAAATGGAAACCTAAAATTTGAGAAAATACAGAATTTAAAAAAATTAGTCATTCCACAAAGCAATTCATAGATATAATTAAAAATTTACCTTGAAGAGATGGGAACTCCAAGAACACGCCCTAATATTATCAACCGCAATAAGGTTACAAAGAGCAATAAGAAAAGAAAGTTGATTTTGTTGCTATGCTATCAGGTAGGGACACCAAAATTACCTTTTAGAAGATGGAGCACAGAGCCGTGTGTATCTCTATCTGCTGATTCTCCTCTAACGAACCTAGAAGAGACGCAATGCTTTGCTGATTTTACTCTTACCAAACTTGGATAGAAGCAAGGGTTGTAGATTTTTCTATAAACATCACTCTATTTTCTATAACTGAAAAGGACAGAAGTTCTTGCAAGGCTTGCTATGCTTCCTATTCTTGCTGAATTCTCTAACAACCATAGAAAAAGACAAATGTGGAGTATATCAATAATGTTTTCTTCATAAAGGAGTGGGGTGGTGGAGAAACGTGTGTAATTGAAAAATTGAAGATGGTAACTTTATTAATGTAGCGCTCTTTTCTATTATTATTAACAACTGGATACTAATTTTATTTACATTCTGATATTATCCTGTTGTGAATGTTAAATAGAAAATTGACTTGTAAAGATGGAATAAAAATTGTGTCATTATAAATATACCTTTAATGACTGAATTCATATCCCTTCGTTATGAATTGGTCGTTAAAAGTATGATTTCTTGTAGTGATTCATTCATAATCAACAAACCCACTTCATAAGGCTAAATTTAGGAATTTAGAGAAATCATGAGTTCATAGAATTTTTCATCTTAAATCATAAATTAAACATCAATATAATCATAACTTGTCATTTGAAAATGTTTGATGCAAGAACCCATGAGATTGAGTAAAACTTAGGGTTTTTGTGAAACTTGAAAACCTTGAAACATCTTTGAAATTGACTCTAGGGTGAAAGCTAACCCTAGATGAAGGATCACCATACCTTATACTTGAAAAATCCCACAAAAATCTACCCAAAAGCCTTCCTCTTCAAGCCCTAAGTCTTCTTCTCCTCTTGGACTTCAATGGAGTTCTTAGAGAGAAGATATTTTGGGAGAGAGGGTTTTGATTTGGGTGTTTTGAAATAAAGGAATAAATGAAGTGTTTTAAGACTTAAAACTATTATATATTTATGATATAAACCATTTAAAATCAACCCCAATTAATAAAACATTAAAACAAAATTACTTAAAAACCCTTAATTTGGGCAACCCCGTCAGGGACCAAGGTCACTTCTACGGACCATGAAGGAGGACCACGGCCCGTGGTGGTGCCCGTGGTCCTCTAGGCAGTAGCTCCCTCAACTTTGCCAAGCCTCCACAAGCCAAGTAATCTTCACGGCCACTTCTACGGTCCGTGGTCAAGACCACTAACCGTGAAGTGGTCCGTGGAACTTGGGCAGTAGCTTGGCCAAGTTGCCTTGCTTTCCATGCCACCAAGTGACCTTCACTGCCACTTCTACGGTCCGTGGTCATCACCACTGACCGTGATGTGGTCCGTGGTCTTGGGCATTAGCTTGGCCAAGGTTGGGCAGCCTTGGCCTTTGGCTAAGGCCTTGCCCCCTTGGCTTGGCACATGCTCTTGCCACCCTTAACCAACATTAAGAAGGGTCTTTCAACTACAGAGTCTATCACGTACCTTGACGTTGACTCACTAACCTCCATTAAACAAGGCTCGGTACAACATTACACAATAGAAAACCTCATTAAAAACTCAACACAAAGTCATTAGGCTCTAGTTTCACTAGTTCGTTTTTAGGGTCGTTACAGTGAGTGAGAAAACCCTTCACCAAACCATGATCCCTTAATGTGAGAAAAAAATTCACAATTGAATTGATTCCAATCTAAAGAAACCTTAATCATAAACATTTACTTTTATAAATCAGGCATAAGTTCATGAAAACATCATTCATAGCTTCATATGTTCTTTATAAATTCATGCAAATTAGGGTTCATAGTCAAAATCATGATCAATACATGGTTCTTATGAAATTAGTTGAAAAAATATGTAATTGTGTCTAAACATTCATAATATGATCAACATCAAGCAATTCAATCCATACAAATTGAACCCATGAAGAATTTAATGAAAACCTAACCAATTTATGGAATTCGAATTGGAGAATTCAGAGAAAACGTGGGACTCAATGGGTGAATGAAACCCATTGATGAACTCCCTACATACCTCAATCTTGAAGTTCTACGTAATTGATGAAGAAAGAAGACTTGAACTTGAAGAACCCTAGAATCCTTGAGAGCCTTGGAGAGAAAACCTATAAGAGAAATTTTGGGGTAATGAAGGAGAATAAGTATATTTAGGACTAAAATAAGTTATAGGGGCTTATATATAGGCATAAAGATAAAGTATTGGAATTAGGTGCATAGAAAAAGACCCAAGTCTCCCTTTAAAATAACTATCGGTCAGTCCTACAATTGCTACCTATGGATTGTACTACTCAACCGTAGGTCAAGTGACTGGGCCTAAAATCTTGACAAATCCTACAACCCATTTCTATGGACTGTCAAATTTTCTATGGTCCGTAGACCCCATTCTTAGATCTCAGCTTTCAACTAAAAAATTCACTAAGTTTGGAACTTTTCTACGGGATATTCCTACGGTCTGTAGTCCATTCGACAGACCATCCTGATCAATCGTAGAATGCGTTACTGGGGCTTGATTTCCATAATAATTTTCCCCCACTTCCTATGAGACTAGTTTACGGCCCGTAGGACTTCCTACGAACCGTGGACTAGTCTCATGGAATTGAACCAATAGCCCTCTTTGGCCTTCTTTTCTTTTCTGAATTTTGAGGTTTTATAAATCTATGTGAAGCTTAAGATATATTTGACCACCAAAAGAATATAAATACACCATGCTATAAAGGATCTCCGTAATGACACATCACACCTCAAATTAATAATATTTTTTAATATATATTATTATTTAACTTTGACTAGTTAAATAAAATAGAAAATCCTATAAAAATTCATGAGTATAATATTAAAGAAGACTTTTGTAAAATATCATTCTCAAATAATTCAAGTGAAAAAATAACAAACATGGCGACAAAATTATTCTTCTCCTAGCTAATTAGAAGACCACAGAACAAATATTATCCGGCAATGATCTATCTTGACCCAATTACATGAAATAGGAAATCCGATAATAACTCTAGAGTTAATAAGAAAGAAGTTATTGTAGAGTTTTAAACAAAACACAAATTATGTGGGAAACAATGAACCAAACATTTAATAAAAATTAATCATTGCACTACTAATCCATGCATTATTAATCTTTGGAGAAAAGACATAAAGTCACCACTGAAGTTGTTCTGGATTTTCAAAAAGACACCTTAACTTTGCAACCGTCCTATTACACCACTAAACAATTTTGAACAGCTATTATTATATCATTTTTCGTCCACCTGACATAGAGAGTGGTGTGCATTCTCTCAAAGAGAGTGAGCAATCTAAAATAACTAATATAATTTTATTTTTACAAATATTTTATTAGTATTTCTTATTTTTCTTATTATTTTAACTTTTTTTCTTTTTTCTCTTTCTTTCTTCTTTCTTCTTTCTTCTTCAAAAATTCATTGTCATCTCCATTGAAGCTTCTCACTTTCAATGTCACAATTTTTACCACAACTTCACCTTCCTTGTTTTACTACTATTAGTTTTACTCTCTTTAATTTTAAAATTTTATCTAAATATTTTCTTATATTTCGAACAATTTGATAAACTCATTAGATTTCAAGATGATTAGAAAGGTATCATATAATTTTGTTTATCCGATTTCAAGTGAGTTCTTTCAATTTTTGGGGAATTCACTTATTCTTTTAAAATTTTAATTTTAATTTTGAATTTATATGAAATGGAGTAGTTGATGATATCTTCAAAATTTTAAATTTTCGTAGAAAATCATTAATTTTGTTATCAATAATTCAATAAAGTCTAAAAAATAGTATGAATTTTATAAAAAGTTTGACCGAAGAAGAAGAAAAAAATAAAATAAAATGGGAGTGTGGTTCAACTTGACGTGGGGGGTGGAGTGAGGGTGGGAGACGAAGAAAAAGAAAGAAAATGGAGGGATGAATCACTTGAAAGTGGGAGGTGGAAGATGAAATTAAAATTCAAATAAATCAAAAAGTAAGAGAGAGAAATAAAGAAAAAATTTAAATGAAAAAAAGTACATTTTTACTTAAATTAACACGTGTCATGTAATGATTGGTGTGCGAACACACTTGCTTCTTAAAATCTGGGGCTGATCGAAAAATGATATAATAATATTTATTCAAAATTGTTTAGTGGGGTAATAGGACAGTTGCAAAGTTAAGGTGTCTTTTTGAAAATTCGGGACAACTTCAATGGTGACTTTATGTCTTTTTACACCATAGTAAGTATTATTTTATAACTTCTATCAAATCGTTCATACATTTTTAACGAGAAAATGTCATAAATGGTCCATGAACTATTGGACTAGGTCTAAAATAGTCCCTTAACTATATATTTATTAGATTTAGTCCTTTAATTATTCAAAATGGTATCAAGTTTGATCCCTTAACTATATATTTATCATGTTTAGTCTTTTAACTATACACTTACTAGTTTTAGTCCTTTAAGTATTAAAAAATTTATCATGTTTGGTCTCTTACTATTTTTTGTAAAAATAGTTTAGGTTTATATTAACAAAACTCATGTCTCAGTGAAATTTAATCTTTAACTCATTTTTGAGCTACTTTTCCTTCAAATCACTCTTAAGAAAAGAACATTAATCTCAATGATTCAAAATAAAATTCACGAGAAAAGAAGCTATAAGTCCTGATTTTATTCAATGGAGAATGAAATGAAGTATATTATCGTTGCTAATGACTTAAAAAAGCTAAAATTTATTATAAAAAGAAAAAATAATTATAGAGATTTATTTATATTTGATAGAAATGATTTTTTTGCAATGATAATAAGATTAAAAGTTCTTTACTCACATATTTTGCTTCCAAGTTTTGTACTCCAACGATTTTAATGAAGGTAATTTATTTAATTTTTTAGTAGTTGAAATTTATAATATGGTAGTTTTGCAACTTGTTTAAGATTTGTTTTATTTTAAAATAGATCGATTTTATTATTTTGTTCATTAGAGAAATTTGAGTAACAAGATCAAATCATATATTTTTTTTGTATGAAAAGAATTAAAAAAATTCACACTTATTATGCTAGGCCGACTCAACAAGATTGGGGGCCTAAAGCCAAACCTTAAAGAGGGGCCCTATTTTTTTTAAAATTCTTTTATTTTAAAAAATAAGTAAATAATCATGTATATATTTATATAAAATCTATTTTTCTAGCATTTTTAGATGTGAAGTCATTAATTATTGTTTTCTAATCGATTTGTTTTAGTAATTCCTTTTCAATTGATAATATAGCTAATGCATTCAATCTCACGTTATTGATCTTATATAAGATTTTATCAATTTTAGTTTTGAATAACTTTTGTCGGCCGAGACAATAGTTACATGACTTGTTAACATTATTCTATAAACAATATATGCATTAGGAAAAGAATAAAATCTTTTTATTTGACTGAGTATTTTCATTAAATCATTATCTTCTACTTGTATTATTTCTCTTAATAATAACTAGAAAGAGAATATATATACTTACTAACTAAGAATATCATGAACAATAACAAAAGTTCAAGAAAAATAATAAAATAAAGTTAGAATAATAATTGTGGCTCACGAATTTGATAAGTTGATATAACAATATTGAAATAGTGTTGCGTTCCTTCAATATAATGATTGCTTGTTGCACTTCTTAAGATTTTGAAGACGACACCCAAAAGCAAATTTTGTTCTTTTTTAACTTGCAAGCAACAGTAAATCATTTTTTTTAGGAGAGAGTTCAATATTGAGAATAAAAATAATAAAATAGAGAATAAAAAAGATGAGTATAAGGTAAATAATAATATAAGGTTAAATTTTTAGGAGATAAATAAGGAAACACAATTTTCCACTAAGAAAATTAATTTCAAAAAATGTTTCATTCCCTTAGAAAAGTGGGGAAAACTAACAGTTATTTTGTTTTTTTTTATACTTCTTACATGTTTTTTTTTAAATTTAAAAATACATATAAATTTAAGTAATATGTATAAGTATTTTTTAAAAATTGGGGGCCTAAAAAAATATGGAGCCCCAAGCGATCGCTTTAGTGGCCTAGTGGTTAAGACGACCCTGTCATTATGAACCGTTAACCGCTAAAGAAAAGAGCATTTTATTTTGAATTATTGAGATTAAGTTCTTTTTATAAGAATAATGTGAAGAAAAAGTAAAAGTGAAAGAGAAACAATTGAAAAAATGGGTTAAACATTTAATTTCACGAAGAAATGAGAGTTTCGTAAATATTAACCTAAGCTATTTGTATAAAAGATAGACATATATCAAATCTGATAAGTTTTTGATTTTTTTTAAAAAAAGACTAAAATTGGTAAGTGTATAGTTAATGGACTAAAATCGATAAATATATAGTTAAATAAATCTGATAACATTTGAGATAGTTAAAATACTAAATTTAGAAAATATATAGTTAAAAGACCCACTTGATAACATTTTATATAGTTAAATAACTAAATCCGATAAATATATAATTAATAGACTATTTTAAACCTAGTCTAATAATTAAGACCCATTTGTGACATTTTCTCTATTTTTAACACACCAAGTCAAACCTCTCCCCAATTAATTTCCTTCAAATCACTCCAAACGGGTTGATCCAGATAGTAAAATCCCCAATTTATATTTAAAATAAAATATGAAAAAGCTTCCCCGCTGAGCTTATTAAGGTTCCCGCTGCGCTTATTAAGGCTGGTGAAGGAAGTCGGAATTCGGAAACAATGGAAGCAGTGGCGGAAGGACTTTGGGGACTGGCAGATTATGAGGAGAAGAAGGGAGAAATTGGAAAAGCTGTGAAATGCTTGGAAGCTATATGTCAAAACCAAGTTTCCTTCCTTCCTATTATCGAGATTAAAACACGCCTCCGCATTGCTACTCTCCTTCTCAACCACTCCAATAATGTCAACCATGCCAAATCCCACCTCGAACGCTCTGTAAGTCATCTGCTTAACAACAACAAGAATTGGGCAGGGATTTACAATTCTTTTTACTAATACTTTCTTACATGCTTCAGCAATTGCTCTTGAAGTCCATTCCCTCATGCTTTGAGCTCAAATGCAGAGCATATAGCTTGTTGAGCCAGTGTTACCAGCTAGTCGGGGCTATTCCTTCACAAAAGCAGATACTGAACAAGGGTTTAGAACTTATTTCAACGTCTGAAGATGGGTATGCCTTCTTTTGCTCCTTGTATTACTATTGACAATGTCTGTTATAGCACATTTATGGGCATAAACTAGTACAAGTTGGATTTACGTAGAGTCCTCCACTTCTAACCTAGAATTGAGAGTTCCAGTCACAAAAGGGGGAGTGGAAAAAACTATTTGGTGAGGTTTACCAAATAAAAGAAAACAAAAATTGGGGCACACTTGCAACTATGTAATCTGCTTGTTGCATTATGGCCTTAACTATCATAATTTTTAATTAATGGTCACTTGGAATTTTGTGGTATGCTATTGTCACGACCCAAATCCCATAAGCTGTGATGAGACCTTCCTATCCCAAGTCAGGCAAACTAAGGCATTTTATAAGAAATTAAATTAAGCCAATGCAGAACATTAAAGTCTAATAGTAATAAATAATTAAATATCAAGCTTGAGATAAGAATCTAGTACAATGCAGAAATGTAACCCAAAATTCATCCCAATGACTAGGTATGCTAACTAGGAATGAAAATACAACTATGTTCGGAACATGAATAGTTTGATTGAATGAAAATACAAATGGCTAGAATAAGAAAGATGTCATGGCTACAACAGAACAAGGCCTAGCAGTTGTGAGCTAGTAACTCACTCACGGATTCCACGAGTACTAAGATTTGAACCTACAGAAAAAGTACATAAGTAAAGTATGAGTACATCAAATGTACTCAACAAGTATCATAGACCGCTCCTAATAGAGTAGTGTCGAACGTTACTAATAATAAACCAATACCTTCAACAAGTACAAAATATTGAAAGAGAGAAAAAGGAGAAGGAAATGGAACAAAAGACATGCATTTAGTAAGCTGTTAATATCAATAAACAACCATCACAATACATAAAAGATAGACATGTGCAACTCAAATAATCAATTAAAATCAAGTAGAAGTTAAGAAATGCACTAAGGATTCAATCTTTAACACTTGTATAAACCAACTCAACGGAATCAACTTTCAACGTAACTAGCGTGCACACCGCAAGGGAGGTACCAAGTTGTGACTTATGAGGGACAAAGTCATATCCACACGTACACATTGTTCATACCAATAATCTCACGAACTCAATAGTCCCCACATCTCTGTATCAAATTGGACTCCCACGATCCCCATTAGTATGTCAATATCTAACTCACACAATCCCAAATCTCCATATCACAACTCTACAATAGTATCATATCAAGATAAGGAGCGGAGAAAGAAATACAATGTATAGCATGTAGAAGTTAAGTTATAACTTCAACAAATATAGAGATAAATCATGTCATTATAGTACATGTATGGAACGTAAAGCTACACTCTAGCATTCCAAGTATTAGAATGTGAAAAGGAACAAGAATAACATATAGAATCCTACTTGGAAAAGGATTGTGATGTAGTGTCCTAGTTGGAAAAGGAGTCTAATGTAGTGTCTATAAATAAAGGTCTAAATGTTATGATGTAGATACCCAATTCTTCTCCACTATTTCTAACATGGTATCAGAGCCTCTATAATCTTGGTAGAGAAATTAAAAAAACTTACGCAACCGGCAGATGGTTATAATTTATAACTTATCTAGCCGCCCGTCTGACCAATGATTATGTTAGCAAAAGTTGGGGAAATACTATGTGCATGAAAAATGATCATGCTGTGAAAGACTGATTTGAGAAGCATTCAGGACAATAAAAGTAGTCACCTTACTTCTTTCGTGTGGCTACTTAGATTTGAGTTGTGCAGCACTGTGCAACTCTCTAGTGACTACTTTCTCAAATTCGTTTTTGTGTAGTGCCTTGGTTTTTTCAATGACTAATTTCTCATATCTGATTTGCATAGCATCGTACATCTTTTCGGTGACTACTTTCTCATATCTGATTTGTGTAGCACCGTGCATCTTTCCAAACAACTTTCTCATATCTGAACTGCGTAGCACTGTGCTTCTTTTCGGTGACTCCTCAAATCTAATTTGCATAGTTTTGTGCATCTTTTTGGGGACTCCACAAACGTCACTTACGTAGTTTCACCTCACCTTTTGTTAGTGTTCTGCGAAAACCAACACCATCAAGCGGTAGAGTATCTGTCACGCCCCGAGCCTACACCCTGGACAGGACTGACACTCGAGAACCATTGCTGGCCCCAAGTGAATCCTTGGTCTGGCTAGACTCTCAGTGGAAGACTTTAAGCATTAATAAGAGAAAACAAATGCAACTTCACTCAACTGTCTCAAAATAAACTTGGAATGTTTTAGAAATAAACATTCAACTAGCCAAAGTGGTAACTCCAGTCTTAACATAAACAACTGAAAATGGAAAGACTAACGAACTATAACTATCCATCTATGAAGCCTCTAAAACTATGAGGGATGTCGGGACAAGACCCTCGATCATCCTAACAACTGAAATAACAAAGCATACTAAAAGGGATCCTCCGAAAAGCAAAGAGGCTCACCAAATGACTCGGAAGCTCAACTGGATCAACTTGTAGATATCTTCACCAAGCCCATCACCCATGCTCGTATTAATTGCATCTGTAACAAGCTTGGTACATATGACTTGTATGCACCAAGCTTGAGGGGAGTGTTAGAACATGAATAGGAACAAGAATAGCATGTAGATCATACTTTGAAAAGGTTTTTAATGTAGTGTCCTAGTTGGAAAAGGAGTCCTAATGTTGTGTCTATAAATAGGATCTCAATGTAATAATGTAAATACACAATTCAATAATATTCTTTTTTTGATAACAAGGGAAACCCGAAACCGCTATCCTTTGGGTGTGCACAGGGTAAAACCCCCACTCCTATGCAATAGCTCGCAAACCACACAGGAGAGGTAACCCGCACTAGGCAAGTCCGGTGCAACGAGCTTGACCCAGAAGGAAAACCCCTTGCTTTCCCTGGCAAGGGCTTTCGAACTTGAGACCTTCAACATGGAAGTCCCAAGCCCAAACCACTGGGCCACCTCGAAGGATCCACAATTCAATAATATTCTTCTCCAATATTTCTTGCACCAAATAAATCCCTTCAATTGCCGGGTAGTTGTATATATGCTTGTCACGCCATATTTATGCTACCCTCTCAATACAAAGAACATAACACATAAAGTTTGGGAAAAATTCCCATATTGAGATAAAGAAGCTTAATCAAGCTAGTGTTAACCCCCTAAAGAATGCCTTTCCACACCTGGACACATCCAAACGGCTCAACTCTAGCCAAAAGAATACTTAACAACGTCAAAAGAGGCTAGGAACTCAATCCCATAAGTTAATTCTTGGTCTAGGTCAAATTCAACAAAAGTCAACTCTAAAAGTCAAACTCGAGCCCCACGGTCAAAACCCACTAGCTAAGAATTCCAAGTTTTTGCTTAGATTTTCATTTCATGTCCATTTACATGCTCAAATCCCAAAGTTAATGATTCTAGAGTTCATGTCCTGTATCCTCAATCTTACACTTCAAATTCCATGTTTAAAGACTCAAATCTAGCATGATTGTGTACAATCACCAAGATTAGGTGTAGATCATCATCTTGGGGATATATGTTGAATGCAACCCAAAAATCCTTCTGCCCGTAGCTTATCTTGTAAAAATATGGAGCTAAAATGTCAAAAATCCCGAATTCAGCCCTTTTATACTACAGGGAATCAGGGATCCATCGATCGCAATTGTGATACCTTGGTGCTTTTGTGGCTCTGCAATCATGATAGGCTCATTGCAAAATGAACTTTCACCATATCCTAATATGTCGGAAAAGCGAGCCTCACTAACCGCAATTGTGACGCACAACAAAAATAAAATAAATTAAATCTGCAACTGCTGAATTTTGATTTTTGAGTCCAAATATCATCTGAGCCTCTTGGATCCCAATCCAAACCATCCTGACAAGTACCAGAACACTATATGGACTTATGGAAAGTTTCACATCAAGGAACAAGATTCAAATACTCAAAATGAAGGGTTGGAGGATAGGGATGTTACAACAATCTAAGCGCCTTTCTTGTAAATATCAGATAAGTAGCATCTTTTCTAATCTCAAGCAATTTAAGTATCGTTTCTACTTGCCAAATGCCAACATTACTAATTCCCTCCTTTATTTTATGGGCACTTAAAGTTCTTGGTTATTTTATTGATATGCCCGTCATGTTTATGCCAAGTATAATTAGATATGATCGCCAATAGTTTAATAAGTGTATTCAGCTCTAAAAAGGTTCACCATTGAGTTCTAAGTCGGTGTTAAATTTGACTTTGCACGTGCTAGATTTATTGTGATTAAATTGCATTATTTTCTTGAAGGTTTTCCGGGAGGTTATGGTACTGCAACTTCAATTCTCAGCTAGCAAATGCTCTTACAATTGAAGGGGATCATCATGGTTCAATTTCCGCACTGGATAATGGCCTAATGTGTGCAACTCAAATGTGCTATCCGGAGTTACAGGTTAGAAATAGCCTGCACAATATCTTCGATAAAAATAGTTTGATGTTGCCTAGTGACAGTTTTTTGGAGCTGCAAATTCAGTATTTTTTATATATTCTTATTTGATTTCTGTTTTCTTTTTTGCTTTTAAAGTTTCTTAATTGCTATACTTTGGTATTGGATTATTGTATTTGCGTTAAAAGTGTTTGTGTTCCCTTATATGCTTCAGCGATGCAAAAATGGAAGCCTGTGATCCCCATGTCTACTGAGTATATTCACTTGTACAACTGCCACAAGACATATTTTGGTCGTTTAACGAGAGATTTGAAACTTGGCTTTTGACAGAAGTGTAGATAAGAATGTACCGAGTTCAGTGTTACAGTTGTGGGATTATGCATATTTCCCCTTTACCTGTAAGATGAGGTTATGCATTCAAGTTACTGGAATTATATATTGATAAAGCTTCAAAATAATCATGTTACCAATTCTCAAAAAAGAAAAGAAAAGATGCTTCAAAATAATCAGAAATCAAATTAATACAGCAGTGACCAAGAGAGTTTGAGGAAACAGTGTTTTGAAAAGAAAATAGTGCAGAAAGGCGGCAAGACACCCGAGGCATTTAGCTAGAAACAAACACTCGTTTCTTCAAACATTAATTTTTCTAATGAATCATCTAACAAAAAAATGTAGTACAATAAAATGATACTCATACATTATACTTTATGTATAATGAATTTATTTCTTATGTTAATTCAATAAATATGATACATTATTTAGGGCCTGTTTCGATTGGCTTTTGACTTATGATTTTTGGCTTATTTTTGTTATTTTGGGTTTAAAATAAGTGCTTATAAGCACTTCTTAACTTTACTTAAACACTTCAAAACTGCTTAAAAGCTATTTTGGCTTAAAAGCACCTAAAATAAGTCAATCCAAACGGGCACTTAGTAAGATACCATGATTTTGATATATTCATTGTACTTTATGTATAATAAATTTATTTTTTATGTGAATTCAATAAATATGATACATAAATTAGTAAGATACAATGATAAATAATTTCTTTCATTGAATCTCAAAACCCTCTTTTTATAGATTAAATAATACCTCTACAAAATAATAATATTTCATGGTTCCACCTATATTAATTTAGCGAGGTTTTTTTTTTGAGGCTGGTAACATTAGTCTATAGATATCCACAGGTAAACTACAACCAAAAGTGTAGTTCCCCTTCAAAAAAAGTATTACATCTTACAGAATCTTTGACTTAATTAGATTGATGCCTATAAACAATCTAGTACATCAAAGATGTCTTCTGTTCTAGCTAAAATATCTTCTTTACACCAAAAATAGAGAAGAGCTAAGCAATTCATTTTAATCTTCTGAAGGCTATTCTGTACATTCTCAAAGCTCCTATTGTTCCTCTCTTTCCAAATTGTCCAGCAAACGCATGCTGGGACAAACTTCCATCTCTCCTCCTTTGAAGCATTGCCATCCCTAATCCAGCTACTTAGAACTCCTTTGATGCTTCCTGGTTTCACCCACGTAATTCCTTTCAGGCAAATGAACATTCTCCATAGCTGCTCAGTCCACTTACAGTGTAAAAAAAGATGTTTGATTGTCTCTGCTTGCTCTCCACACAGAGTACATCTAGAGGCAAATTGATATCCTCTTTTCTTCAGATTTTCATGGGTCAGAACCGCTTCTTTTGACAGCAACCACAAAAAGCAATTCACTTTGTAGGGCACCTTTGGTTTCCAGATCATCCTCCATGGCCAGTC
>JAJOOO010080326.1:0-47564 GCA_029582685.1 Solanum piurae
CTCTATGAATATATGTGGTTGGATTGATGAAGTCTATATGTAAGTTCACCTTTGGTAACCTTAAGGTGATACATTGCACCAAGTATTCCCTAAGGGTTTCTTGAGGAGAGGAGTTAAGATAAAGAGGAAGGTAATGTATTGTATGCATTGAATGTGCCTAAAATGTTACAAGTGGCTTATGTGCTATTATGAATGGTTTCCATGTGTATGATGATGTATGTGGTTTATATTGTGCCTAATTTGTTAAAGGTTCTTGAAGTTTCTCTAAAAAGGCATGATGCATGGTTTCCAACTAAATGTCCTCTTAAAAACATGTTTTTGCATGGTTATCATACTTAGTACATTCTTGTACTAACACCATTCTTCTTCATCTTTTTACACCAAGTGTAGGTGGTAGTAGCTAAAGGACTTTCCTAGAAGTGATGAGCTTGGCTTACTATTCCCAAGTTCGAGTGTGTCCTTGAAGATTCAAGGACCTTTATGTTAAAGAGTTTTCTTAAGTTCAATGTATTAGATAGTAGTTTCTTTTGTATTGTAAGGGCCGTGTCCCTCTTATGTTGTAGTCGTGTTTTAAGATGGCTACTTCGAGACATATTATTCCGATTTTTGTATTAAAGGTTTAAATGAGGTGACTTTCTAAGTCTTGTGTTATATTATGAAAAGTTTTAAATTTTCCGCTAACTTTCTATGATAATGCTATGACGAATGCTAAGGGTTTGTATAAGACCTCCGAGAGGTCGAATACGCCGGTAACGACTAGGGGGTGCTCTCCGGTCGTTACATGGAGCTACCGCAAAAGTTAGCAACAGTCCATCAAATGTTTCACATTTCTATGTTGAAGATGTGTATGGGGGATCCTTCACTTATCATACCTACTAAAGATATTGGTATTAAGGTTAGCTTGTCTTATGAGGAGATTCCTATTCAAAGCTATACAGCTAGGTTCGCAAGTTGAGAACCAAGGAAGTAGCATCACTCAAAGTTCTGTGAAGGAATCAGTTTGTTGAAGAAGTTACTTGGGAAGTTGAGGAGGACATGAAAAAGAGATACCCACATCTCTTTGAGTTCGGAGAAATTCCAGATCAAGGTACTAATTCTATTCTTAGTACTCTTTAATTGATATACTGAATGTGTTAGATTTGCTTGTTGGTTGTTTAAGCTGAATGTTAGATGTTACACCCTTAGCCTACTAAGAGTAATCTAATTCGAGGATGAAAGTTACCAAGGGGGAGATATTGTAACACCTTGCAATTTGTAAGGGCTACAATTAGAAAGAACCATTTTTGGGAAGAATGAAAATCTGAAATTTGGCAAAGTTATGGTAAGTGTGGTTTTTGGATAAACTTCAAACAACCATAACTTTCAGTACATGAAGATTTAGGTGGAAAATAAGATATAAAATGAAAGGTCTTGGAATCCTCTTTCCAACGCTACCGAGTTTGCTAGTTTTCGAGCTCGTATGAGGGAGATATGCCCATTTGAAGTTGGGCTGTCTAGTTAAGGAAAGTTACGCAGACTTAAGAGGGGTATTTTGGACTTTTCCTTATCCAATTAAGTTATTTGATTTTTGGTAATTAAGTAGGGGTATAAAATGAATTATTTCAGTTTACGCACTAAAAATTTCACGCTAGGGTTTTAGAGAAAAGAACTCAAGAGGAAAAAGGAGAAGAAAAAGGTCAAGATTCGTCAAGTTCTTGAGATTTTGGTTGCGGATTTTTCCAAGGGTTGATCCCTAAGAGGTATGTGAGTTCACATAGCATTGGGTTCGTTCACTATAGCACCAAACATGTTTAGTTCAACGTAAATTCATCCTAAAAATTTGAAAGTTTGATGTTCTTTATGTGTGTTCTTGAATTTACTTTCGTTCTTGAATTGTGTTGAGATTGATGAGTTTCTTGAGTTAATTGTGTCGATTTTAAGAGTTTTTTGAGTTATATTATTGTGTACATGTTTTTGGTAGCTGAACCTAAAGAGAAATTGAGAAAAAGAATTGAATTTAATCGAATTAAGCTCACAAAATGAGTTGAAAAATTCATTGGGTTTGCTTGGGGGAGGTCTACTGCGGCGCACCCCAGATGCGCCAGAGGGGCTGGGGAGTTGTGAAAACAGTCTGCCACTTTGAGGTCTCCGAACTTTGGGGTTGGCGCCCGCGCCATCAGTGCACCTAAAACGTCTGTCCCTACTCATTTTTCGTCGTTTAGCCCGTTTGAGTGCTTCTAAAGTGTACTAACATTTCCTATCGATTCTAATTACTCTAAATGACTTCTAAAAATATAGAAGTTACCTTGAAACATGAATCACAACCTTGAATCCATAAATTCAAATTCAAGGAAATTTAAGAGCCAAGTCTAGAGAGTTCTTAGAGTCTTTTTAAAAGTCTTTTAATGTTTTTAAACTTATTTTAAGACTTGAGTTTTGAGTTGAGTAACAGCAAAAAAAGTGAAGTTCATTTTCTTCAAAAGAGTTTATGGGAACTAAGTATTCCCAAAGAGTAAATGTTTTCACATTTAAGCAAGAGAGGAATATAGATTTCCAAGAGAGCCTTTAAGCTAGTTTTTGAGTAATTATCTTAAACTACAGAAAAAGTCATGTTTTTAAACATATGAGCTGAGTATTTTTTGGGAGTATTATTGAGCACCGATATGGGGATGAGTTCATAATAACTTAAGTTTTCATAAACAATGTAGCCAATGTGGGTAGCAAGGGTCATACTTTTTAGATGATTCCTTAATGCTTTTTAGCATAAACTAGTGGATCCACTTAGCTGAGATGTTCTATATCCTGGGAAGTTATAGGACAGTCCTGCTAGTGTGAGAGAGACGTTGTATCATCACATAGCTCATAGTGATGGTTGTCGGTTAGAGAACTCCCAAACAGAGTTAGTTTTGTATTCTTATATACAACTGAGATATTATTGTATTTTCCAATACTTTGAGATGTTATCTACTATTTTAAATAATTTATACAAACCACAGCTTTATAGTTGTTTATTTCTACAATAAGTTGAGGTAAGTGTTTCTTTCAGATTCCAGTTCAAGCTTATGTCATGTTTAGTTTTCTCCTCGCATGATCGTGCATTCCATGTACTGACACCATTTGGCATGCATCTTTTATGATGCAGGTACAGGTAACCAGGATCAACATCCATTGCTTCGTTGATCCAGTTGAGAATTTCAAAGTCATTTGATGTGCCTCTTAGCTTTTCGGAGGATCCTTTTTTATTGCTTTGGTATTTCAGTTTTTAGGATGATTGGGGATCTTGTCCCGACATCCCTCATAGTATTAGAGGCTTCATAGAGAGTTAGACATTAGTGGTTCATTAGTCTTATTCATTTAAGTTGTTTTGATTATGATACTTGAGTTGCCTTTATGGCCAGTTGAATGTTTTCCCTTATACATTCTAAGTTTCATTTATGAATTTATCTCTTGAGTTGTCTTAAATGTTGAGTAAAGTCTTCCACTGAGTAGTAAGCCAGGCCAAGGGTTCTCTTGGGGCCAACAATGGTTCTCGAGTGCCAGTCCCGCCCAAGGTGTAGGCTCGGGGGGTGACATACTAGTAAAAAATAATGAAGAAGATATCACATCATCAACTCTAACATATTTTCAAGCTAATTATAAAATTAAAGAATTCCCATTTTGTTCGGATGACCTTAATCCAATTCTCTAACTTGTGAACCTCTAGCATCATCCATGCTTTTTTGTAGCCCGTACTTTTTTGTAGCAGTCACTTTAAAAAAATATACTAATAATTACACTGTATAATGGTTCTTCCCATCAAAGTCCATTTAATTTTTTCTTTGCATTCTTCAAATATAGGTGCACTATTTTTTAATCAATAACTCCAAAGCATTACTCATCTTCTCATCAAATTTTTCCTCAAAACTTTTCTTTCAACCGAAGCTGAAGATTGGGGTCAAGAATTTTTAGGAGTTCAATCTTTTTTATCACAAACTAGATATAGGTATAACTTGGACTCCAATCATGAACTTCTATTGTAGTACAATCTTCAATTTCTTTGGCCTAAACAAATTAAATTTTCATAAGAGACCTCAGATATGTATATATAGTTGTTGTTTTTAATCATGACTTCTATTTTCACTCAAAAATCTTGAGTTCTTGATATAAACCCAAAAATATTATTACAACAAGAGTAATTGACAAAAATCAACACAACCCAAAAAAATTGTTAATACTTGTAAAGATATTGCAAAATTATCAATTCAGGAGGAAACAAATTGGTGTTTGGTTGAGAAAAGAGAGGAAGAAAGTTTGTAGAGAGAGAGAGAGAGGAAGCAAGTAGCGCAATGAGAGAGAGAGACTCTACGTGAATTTTTTCTAGCGTAATAAATTCCAAATGTTGTTAAGACTCTCCTATAGATCTGATTCATTTAAGATTCTGACCTAAAAACCAAACACATTTAATGATTAAGATTCAGACCTTCATTAAGTGCAAACAAATAATGCTTAAATCATCTACTATAAAGTAATCAACCACCATAAATAAATATATGATCTATTTTTTTTTATTAAAACTGAATAGATAAATATTATTATATGATGAATACTATATCCATACATATGGTTTATACTATATATCCCAACACTGACTACGTCAATAAATGATGGGCCAGTTTTCTATAAAATCGAGGGATGTCTGTCTGTTTCCTTAAATGTCTAAATATTATTCATAATTAAAAATGAGTAAAAAAACATGGCGAGATATCACGACCTAAAGTATACCCTAGGCGTAACATGGTGTATAGAACACTGAGAGGCCCTATGCAAGCCACTTTGTATTCATCATATAACATAATAAAATTTTAAAGAATACAAAGATTGTTTTATATCATAAAGAGTTTGACACAAATAGAAGTCTAATATAAGTCTCAAAGTCATCTAATACATCATAATAAAAGTGATTAGGATGTAACCCATACATCACGTAGAGGTACAAAACGAAAAAGACACAAAGAAAAAAAGAGTCTTGCTCCTCGGAACATGAGGACTCACCAATCTTCAAAAACTCATATTCATTGTTTAGACCTTTTCTGTAGAGATCCTAAGTCATCTATGATTTGTTGGGACTAAAATTTCAGTCACCTGGTCGTTCATTTAGTTTTTATGTGCGTTGTAGTGTTTTGGAGCTTTTCAACCTTAAACGAAATTTTTTGATCAAAAGTTAAGGAAGACAACCTCAGAATTCAATTTTGATGATTCCATCAGTTCTAGAAGTGTCATTTTAGGTTATAAAAATAGTCGGCATAGTTCCCAAGATTTTTAGTGTAAGTCAATATGATTAGGCGTTTAAACTTTCAAGTTGAAGCCTAAGTTTGACTTTAGTCAATATTCTGGGTAAATGAGCTCCGATGAGAATTCTGTTAGCGCGATGAGCTCTGGAATGTCGAGTTTAGTCTAGAACGACCCTTTGTTTAGGTCCCAAGGCTTCTACGCTAATTTTAAGGCCCCTTATAGATTTTGGCTCAAAAATAAAAAATATGTGTGGGACCCACTTTTTATCAAAATGACCTCAGATAAAAGTTTTGATGGTTCGATGAGTCAAGAATGCCGAATTGGATGTTGTAGCATATTTTGTGTGCACGCACTGGGTTCTGGACGAATCCCGAACATTCGTAGTAGAATTCAGAGTTTAAGAAAAATAGTTGAAGTGTTGATATCTGGTGCAGGTTTTAGCAACTAGAAATGAGACTTTCAGTGACCAGAATTGGAGATTTAGCGACTGGATCGGGGCTAATGATATAGCGAAATTGCAGCCTCATTTCATATTTTCAAAAGGCGATTTCTCTCTCATATGAGCTTGTATTTGAGTGATTCAAATTCCTATGTGATCCTTGAGAGCGCGTATAGTTGGGTTTATGATTAGAAGCTTTTGAGGAAACCCCGTTTTATGTGAATTTCTTGTTTTAGCTACTTCCCGCTCTTTAATTTTGGCTTGAATTGGTTTTTTATTGCATGTGTTATTGTGGGATATTTCAGGCGTCAGATTGTGTTCATCTTTGGAACACAATTTTGAGGCGTATTTTAGGACCTCTTGACAAAGTCAATTGTGGATATTCTAGCATGGGTCACACAATTCCCGTTTGACTCTAAAATTTAGCCCAACTCCATTTTGGGTGATTTTGGTGTCTAAACGACCGTATTAATCCTATTTTTGATAGTTTCACAGCGTTCAGAGGCTATTCGTATGGTAATAGCTCCGGCCTTATGATTTGGAGTGTGGGCGGTCGGCCTACAGGTAGGCTACAACTTTCATTTTATCTAGATTGAGCCTGAATGTGTGAATTCATGTTGATTAGTGTGAATTGGAGTCGGGGACCTAATATTCTTATCTCTCTTCTTAGATACTATGTTTTATGTTTGATCGACATTATTTAGGGCATAATACCTTTCTAGTTGGGTGGTTTGGGTTTGTGCATGCTATGTGAAATATTTGATTGACTTGCTTTTTGATGCATGTCCAGCCTTAGCCTAAGATAGACCAGTGTTTCCTTAGACTCTCAAACTTTTTTTCTATGCTTTGTCTCTGACGTCGTAATGGACAAACTAGATCCTTGTATATTGGTATAGTAGACTTACATTTGATAGTATTAGCCTTAGTTTAGGTGAATTTATGGTTTATTAGATATTCTATCCTCTCTCTCCCTATTTCTCCAATTCCGATGTCTTACCGGAGGTTTATGCTATTGTGATAATTAGAGATTGAGTTGTACTAGGCTTGGAACCTTATGTTGATACCTTTGGGTGGGTGGCGTCCCACGGTGACTTGACTTAACATTGGATTCTCCTTTGAATTAACACACTCTTGGAACTCTTGTTAGTTAGGTTATGAGTTGGTTGGTTGTAGTGATTTTATACGGTTTGAGGCTGTTATTTCTAGTTTGACGCTGACATTTTATTGTTCGAAGCCGTTATATCCAACTTGAGACTGACGCTTTCGGTTTGAGGACCAGATTCTATCACCTTGTGTTCGAGGCCTAGATTCTATCATTTTGGGTTCGAGGCCCAGGTTCTACAACTTTGGGTTCGAGGCCTGGTTAACTTTTTTCGACTTGGGTTTGAGTATCTTATTCTTGTAGTCTTAGTTATTCTGTGTACCTGTCAGGCTTATGGAGGTCCGTTCGAATTTTATTTTAACCTGCACACGAGTGTATCTTCTGGGATTATGAGGGTCCATTAAGGTTTAGTTTAGCTATACTTAGATTTACTTTTTGTATGCTCGTCTGCTTCTTTCCATATCCGCTCTGACCTCTTTTTTTCTATAATCTATCATTTAAGATTGTTTTTACCTTTCTTGCTCGGTCAGCCTTTGTTACTTACTGGGTACCTTGTTTTGGTACTTATTCTAAAATCTGCATCTTTTCGTGATGCAGGTCCTAGTACCAGCTACCAGTAGTGAGCGTTCGTGCCGTCTTTTGCAACTTGTGGATATCGGAGATGAGGGTGAGCAGATGGCGTTCTGGATCAGCTTGTCTCCTTCTGTACTTATGTTAGCTTATCTTTAGTCTTTGACATGGCTTGTTGGGGTCCACTTTTGGGACTTGTATTTACCTCATTGTAGAGATCTATACTTGTGACTTCCAGGTTCTTAGAGGGTTTCCTTTATATATAGTTTTTGGTTTTCTTTCCGATTTTATCTTTTCTTAATGTTAACATTATTTTCTATTTAGCTCTAACCTTGTACTCACTACTTCTTGTTCTGGGTACGGGTCGGCTTACCTACTGGTGGGTTTTAGTAGGTGTCATCATGACTCAGGAAGTCAGGTCGTTACAGCTCAAAATGATCAACTAGCGAAAACTGTGCGAAATAAGACCATCATACCCTACATTAGTGAATCAATATAGGCACAACCATGCATTAGTACATGGAATGTATTATGTATGATAACAATGAATAATTTATATGAAATCATGCTAAAGAGGACTTTACATGACATGCAATGACCAAGCTAAATCATAAAATAACATGTTAGAAAACCTAAGTCATAATCATGGTCAGTGCAAGCTAAACATCTTTAAAACACATTTGAGATACTTTTTGAAAGTAACCTCAGTTCCTTATTGTGGGAAGTTTGTCATTAACCGGCATAGACCATGTGATCTATAACATGGAATCCGATGTCTATCCTACACCGAAAAGATATGTCCTTACTTGCCAAAGTAAGAACCATAAACTTGAGCTAAAGTGGATCCATTATTTAATGTTTATCTAAGACAAACCTATGATGGCACATAAATACGGGACATGGGTACTCGTCGCTAGTCCACTCGGTGCTAAGAATAAATCCCACGGAATAGTCATTAATCATATTCATCCTTATGATCCATGGAAAGGCACAATTAAGTAGCCAATCCAAGCTAGATTTCATATTAGAATAGCTCCTAAATCTTGATTCAAATTTAGTTGAGAAAATCGTTCAACCCTATGAATCCTTCATGTGAGAATAACCTTTCACAACAAAAACATCGATGCTTTACTTAAAGAAACCTCAAAACATTCATAATAGTTCCATAGAAAGGACATGCATATCTTCTTAAATTCATAATTCATAGTTTATAATTTTAATCATGTGTTAATAGTCTAAAATTCACGGGGAATGCATGGGTTCATAGGAATTTAACTCAAAAACATGTCATTACCTCTATTCACACATCAATAAATAGAAAACAATCAATTTGATCATAATTGAAAAGAACCCATGAACATTGAATAAAACCATAACTTTGATTGGGAAATCTAGCTTTGTAAAATTGCAGAATTTAAGAACCCAATGGAGAAAAGGAATCCATAGGTGAATACTAACATACCTTGATGTTAAAAGACCAATAAAGATGGTGAATTGGAGACTTGAATGGAACCCTATCTCTTCTTCTTGTTCCTTAGACTTCAGAGATTTTGGGAGGATAAATTTGGTCAAGTTTTTGGAATTTAGGTGAATGAGTTCAAATGGGTAAATTGTGGGCTTAAAAGCTAAGGCTTAGGAAAGAAGGTAAAATGACATAGAATTGGGTTAAAATAATTAGGAAAAGACCTAAAATCCCCTTTGAAACTAATTGTCGTTCCCCATCAACGGTTGGACCTACGGTCCGTAGGTCCTTCTATGGACCGTACTGGTCAACCGTAGATAGGTTACTAGGACTTGAAATATTACTCAATGTTGACAGAACCCTATGTACGACTCGTAGGTTTTCCTACAGACCGTACTTTCCAACCGTAGGACCCAATTTTGACACTCCAAATTTCTCTAAGTCTAGGACTCACATACGAGACATATCTATGACTCATACAAAGGTTGACGGACCATCCTGGTGGATCGTAAAAAGAGTATTGGAACTTTATTTTTGAAAACATATTTTCCCACTACATACGGTTGCTATCTATGGCATGTAGATGTGACCCGTAGACATAGACACCAGCCTAAAACTGTAATTAGGAAAAGACCCAAAAGCCTCTTTAAAAATAACTATCGCGCCCCATCTACGGTTGGACCGCTTCTACGTACCGTATTGGTTAACCGTAGATAGGTTACTGAGACGTCAAATGTTACTTAATTTTGATAGAATTATATCTATGGCTTGTAGGTCTTCCTACGACTGTACATACTAACCATATGACCTAATTTTGACCCACCTATGATACATATGTATGACTCGTATAAAGGTTGAAGGATCATCCTGGTGGACCATATAAAATGTACTGGAACTTGATATTTTAAAACTTATTTTCCACGACATACGGTTTCCATATACGGCCCATAGAAGCATCTACGGTCTGTAGATAGGACCCGTAGATACATACACCAACCCAAAACTACATTTTCCTTCTTTTTCAAATCCGAGGTGTTAAAATATCTCCCCCTGGGTATATTCTTCCTCGAATAGAACTGAATACATTATAGGGAATGAAATCACATAAATTCACCTATTCGAGAAGGAAGAATCGACTCCTAGCTGAAGCATATCCCAAAACATCATTTCGTAAGGCCTATATGAAACTCATACACAAATGCACAGAAACATGGATAAATCAATCAAGCAAACTCATTTTCTCAAAAGCAAGTTTCCATGAGCATACATGAATGACGAAACATTGGAATAACTAAGACATATGAAATCAAAAGAGTGAACCATGAGTAACTAAAATATTCAAGCTAGAGTAGAGACGGAGGGAAAATGAGGATAATGGGACTTCATTGTAACACCTCTAACTCGAGAAAATAAAAAATACAGCTTTCCAGAATCTGGTGTCAAAACCAACAGAAACCACCCACGGACCATAGGTAGAAACACAGACCGAAGGTGGGGTCCCATGGTTCAGTCCCATACTTAGGGGAATGTCAGAATCTAAAGATGACACCTATTGCCGTGAACACCGGTCTGTTGATTGACTCATAGACCGTAGGATGGTTCCTTCATTGGGGTGCAGAGTTTTATGGTCTCTTATCCTACCCACGGTCTACCTGTATGGTCCGTGGTTGGACTTATGGACCGTAAGTTAGGGTAAAAAGCCAATTAGAGGAAAATTGTTGTTGAGTCAACTTCAAACGGTCATATATTTTAGCATAGAATGAAATACGTGTCTCATGACCTAACAAATGAAATATAATTGAATCTTCTTTCCAACACCACCAAGTTTTCTAAAATTCCATCTCCTAGTAAAAAGTTATGCTCATTTTAGTGAAATCCTATCGGGCAGAGCTTGACCGATGACTCCTACCGACGGTTGGTAGGTCAATCGATGGCCCATTAGTCATGTAGTAGGTGGCAGTCATAAGAGTTAAGTCAGGGTGGTTTTGGTCCTTTCCCCTGTGCGTTGGGCACTTAAACTATGTCGTTTAACCCCTAAACTAGGTTATTTTACTTAGCTTAAGCCTAGTAATTTAGTCAGAACTTACCCAATTAATTTATTCTCCAAAATTCATCAAACTTAGAGCAAAAAGAGAAAAAAAGAGGCGCCAGTCCTCTCAAGAACACGCAACAAGTTTTTCTTCAAGTTCCAGTCACGAAATTGAAGGATTTCTTCGTAGATTTTGTCACCAGATAAGTGGGATTTTAGTAGTGGGTTCCTTTTATCAACTAGGTCCCTAGAATTCAGTCAGATTCTTGATTCTTTATATCTTGTTTAAACCTAGAGTTTCTAAAACCTTTGATAATTGTTGTGATTTAGATGTTGTAGTATTTGTAATTGAATTATCATGTTTTCTTGGAAAATTTGCTTAGTTCCTTGCATGAAACTCAGAACCCTAGTTGTGTAGATTCTCTTAGTTCATGAATTACACTTGCTAGGTTAGTTAAACAGATAAACATGCTCCAATTTTTGAATGTTACATTGTTAGTTCCTAAATGTTGCATTCTCAGATTTGGATGTGAGAACATTGAGCTATCCATTATTTCAGTTATGTCGTGTCATAAACATTTCTAGTTGGGAGTAGGCTTAGCATCAAGTTGGAATAGGGTTCAGCGTACCCTTATAGTCTCAAAACTACGTGGCCCCATAATATTATAAGTCCCCTCTGTTGGGCATCAGATTTAGTGATCACGCCAGTCATGCCTTTATACCCCTGGTAATGTATATTGGGTCCTCTCGATGGGGCGTATATATCGGACTCCACATGTATCTCACGTGGTTTTATGTCGGGTAATAGTAGCTCCCAAAGTCAGACTCTAGTGCATTTCACCAGGTTTTCATTTATACCTCAGTATTGAGTCTCAACATGTTTTGTTCATTATTAGTGTTTGGTAATTGTATTTAGCTCAGTTTTTAGTATGTTTCAATATTTTTATTCTATTTAGATTATATCATTTCTCAGTTATGCATTGTTCAGTTTATATATTTTGTTCAACTATTATCTATATCCTGCATACTCAGTACATTGAAAGTGCTGACGCATACTCTTAGCTACATCCTTTCATGATGTAGGTTCAGGTACTCAATATCCGAAATCATGCTTAGATCATTTATCGATATGCATTCAGCAACTTCAGTGGTGAGTCCTCATACTTCGAGGATAATATACATGCTTTTAATTTCTAGTCTTTTTATTCAGTTTTCAGTTTTAGTAAGGTTATCTGACGGGCATGTCCCAGAAACTCTATCCATTTAGAGCCTTTTTAGACATAGTAGTAGATTCAACTGTAGTTTTTGAGTGATTGTTCAGTATCACTAAACTCTTAGTATATTTTATATATTTAGATTAGTTGGGTATTCCCCACTTTTAGTTATCTATTTATTTAGCTTCCGCATAGTACTATTTTTATTCAGTGATCTTATAGTATGCTTATGATATGCGAGAGAAACGGTTAGCTTGGGGTCACTCGTGATCCTAGCTCCCGTGTTACGTCAAGGGGGTAGCATCGGGGCGTGACAACCTTGGTATCAGAGCATTAGGTTTAAGATTCCTAGGATGTCTTAAAGCCGCCCGAAGTAGATTTTCTTTCATGAATGTGAAGTGCACCACATCTATGATGGGGAGGCTGCAAAGTGTTTTAAGAAAAGCTTCACTCTCTTTGCTACTCCTATCGTGCGTGAGGTATGATCCTATTTCTCCATTCTAATATGTCGTTATGCATTACATATCATGCCTCTTCATTGAGCTTATGAATGGAATGCTAATGCACGCAAAACTAACGTAGTTCCTCCAATCCCAAACCATGAAGTTGCGAATGTAGAATTTTGGAGTGCGATCTAGCTCTTGGCTTAGAGTGTAGCCAACCAGAATAATCAGCAGGACCCAATTCCTACAAATGCTAATGGTGGATCAGTGGAAGCTAGGGTTCGATATTTGTTTGAATGAATCTTCCTGAGTTTCTAAGGTCACAGATTGTTGAGGACCCACTGAACATCATTGATGAGGTTAAGAAAATCCATAGAGTAATGCAAGTGAATGGTACTGAGAGTGTTGAGTTAGCATCCTATCAACTCAAATATGTATCTGATATTTGGTTCACACAGTGGAAAGAAAATAGGGGTGAGAATGCAACACCTCTGATATGTGATTGTTTTACTGGAGCCTTTTTGGACAGATTTTTCCCAAGGGAGTTGAGAGAAACTAAGGCGAAAGATTTTCTGAACTTGAAACAGGGTTCAATGTCACTCCTAGAGTATGGACTGAAATTCACTCAACTCTCCCGGTATGCTCCACACATGGTTGTCGATCCAAGGGCACAAATGAGTAAGTTTATGTTTGGGGTATCCGACTTGGTGAAGACAGAGTGGAAAAATGCTATGTTGTTAGAGGATATGAATATATCTAGGCTAATTACTCATGCTCAGCCGGTTGAGGGAGATAAGCTTAGGGAAATGTCTAAGGACAATAAGAAGGCTAGAACAAAAAATTATGAATACTCTTTGCAGAAATCGAGTGGTGGAAATCACTCACAGTTTCAGCAGAGGTCTATAGCCCTAGCACCTTCATCAGCTAGTTCTCTGTCCCCCAGGTTTCGACAGGATCAGAAAGGTAGGGCATCATGCTCTAGGGCTCAAGGGAGTAATTCAGGTAATAAGGCTTTCCCAACATGTCCAAAGTGGGGTAAGAACCATACGGGCAAGTGTCTTGCAGGCAACGAAAGGTGCTTTGGGTGTGGTCAGTCCGGACATAGGTTGAAGGATTTCCCTTCAGCCAAGAACGAGCAAGGATGTAACAATAATAGGGCTCATTCTACAGCTCCATCAGCACCAGCAGCACCAGTAGCACCAGCAGGTTTCCCAACTCAGCAGGGTTCTTCATCTGGTACAGGTGGCGGTCAGCGCGAGAACAGGTTGTATGCTGTCCAGGATCACTAGGACAAGGAAGATTCTCCTGATGTGGTCTCTGGTACGTTACAAGTCTTTCATTTAGATGTTTATGTATTGTTTGATCCAGGGGCTACACTATCTTTTGTAACTCCCTATATAGCAGTATACTTCAGTATAAGTCCAGAAACTCTTTCAGAACCATTATCAGTTTCTACTCCAGTTGGTGACCCAGTTATAGCTAGACGGGTAAATATAAATTACCCTGTCACCGTCTCTCATAAAGTCAGTTCAACAGATCTTGTAGAGTTAGAAATGTTAGATTTTGATATCATTATAGGCATGGATTGGTTACATTCATGTTATGCCTCACTCAATTGTAGAACTAGAATCATTCAGTTTCAGTTTCCAAATGAGCTAGTCTTAGAGTAGAAAGGTAACAGTTCAATGCATATAGGTTGATTTATCTCTTACCTTAAGGCCAGAAAAATAATATCTAAAGGGTATATCTATAATCTTGTTCAGGTAAAGGATTCAAACTTTGAAACCCCAACTTTTGAGTTAGTCCCATTAGTAAATAAATTTCCAGAAGAGTTCCGTGAAGATCTTCCAGGTTTTTTTCCCAAAAGGGAGACTGACTTCGGAATAGATCTCCTTTCAGATTCGCAGCCCATTTTGATTCCTCCTTACAGAATGGCTCCAGCCAAACTTAAGGAATTGAAAGAGTAGTTGAAAGACCTTCTAGATAAGGGATTCATCATACCTAGTATCTCTCCATTTGGTTCTCTAGTGATGTTCGTGAAAAAGAAAGATGGTTCCCTTAGAATGTGCATTGATTATTTGTAGTTGAACAAAGTCACAATCAAGAATAAATACCCTATCCCCAGGATTGATGAATCATTCGATCAACTTCAGGGTGCTAGTTATTTTTAGAAGATAGACCTCAGATCTGGCTATCATCAACTTAGACTCAGAGATAGTAACATTTCTAAGAAATCCTTCAGAACTCGGTATGGTCATTATGAATTTGTAGTTATGTCTTACGGACTAACAAATACTCCTGCAGATTTCATGGACTTAATGAACAGGGTGTCCAAATAGTGTTTGGACTTGTTCTTTATCGTCTTTATTGATGATATCCTCATTCATTCTCGAAGTGAGGAGGAGTATGAGACTCATTTGAGAGTTGTTCTGCAAACTCTCAAGGATCGTCATATATTCGCTAAGTTCAACAAATGTGAATTCTAGTTACAGTCAGTTTCTTTTCTTGGTCATGTGGTATCTACTGAAGGAATCCGAGTGGATTCTCAGAAAATAGAGGTAGTAAAGCACTGGCCCAAATCCACCTCTCCAACAGACATTAGAAGTTTCTTTGGTTTGGCTGGTTATTACAGGAGATTTATTGAAGGATTTTCATCCATAGCTTCCTGATTTACCAAGTTGACTCAAAAAAAGGTCAAAATTTGGTCAAATGAGTGGGAGAAAAGCTTCTCAAAACTGAAGACTAGGTTGACTACAATATCTGTCTTGACTCTACCGAATGGTTCAAATGGTTATGTGATATATTTTGATGCATCTAGGGTCGGCCTAGGTTGTGTGTTGATGCAGCGATGTAAGGTCATAGCTTATGCTTCTAGACAACTTAAGGTACATGATAAGAACTACCCGACTCATGACCTCAAGCGTGCAACTATAGTATTTGCCCTAAATATTTGGATACATTACTTGTATGGTGTTCCCATAGATGTTTTCACAGATCATAAGAGCCTCCAGTATGTGTTCATCGAGAAAAAGTTGAATCTTCATCAAAGGAGATGACTTGAGTTCCTCAAGGACTACGATATGAATGTGCTTTACCATCCTGGTAAGGACAGTGTAGTGGATGATACTCTCAGCAGAGTATCTATGGGTAGTGTAGCACATGTTGAGGAAGGAAATAAAGAATTAGCAAAAGATTTTCACCCATTTTCTCGCTCAGGAGTTGGCTTTACTAACATGTCAGATGGTGGTGTGATAGTTCAGAATGGATCAAAATCTTCACTGGTAGCAGAGGTTAAGGAAAAGTAGGATAGTGATCCTATATTAATTGAATTGAAGGGTGCAGTTCATCAACAAAAAGTTGAGGTTTTCTCCCAAGGGGCAGATGGTGTGCTTCGTTACTAGCGTCGCTTATGTGTTCCTAATATGGGTGAGTTGAGGCAGCAGATCCTTACCGAAGCTCATAACTCCAGGTATTCCATTCATCTAGGTTCCACTAAGATGTACCGTGATCTACGGGAAGTCTTTTGGTGGAACGGCATGAAGAGGGACATAGCATATTTTGTGTCTAAGTGCCCTAATTGTCAATAGGTTAAGGTAGAATTTCAGAACAGAGAGGTATGACTCAAAAGATTAACATTCCTACATGGAAGTGGGAAGTAATAAAAATATGGACTTCATTATGGGTTTACCTCGTTCTCACATACAACATTACTATATTTGGGTGACAGTGGACAGAGTTACTAAGTCTGCTCACTTCTTGGCTGTCAAGACTGCAGATTCAGCGGAGGATTACACTAAACTCTGCATTAATAAGATAGTCAGGTTGCATAGGGTTCCCTTGTCTATCATCTTAGATAGAGGCCCTCAGTTTACCTATCATTTCTGGATATCATTTCAGATAGGTCTTGGCACTCAGGTAAATCTCAGCACATCATTTCATCCACAGACGGATGGTAAGGCAGAGCGTACCATTCAGACCTTAGAGGACATGTTGAGAGTTTGCGTGATTGATTTCAAGGGTAGTTGGGATGATCACCTACCTCTCATAGAGTTCACCTATAATAATAGCTATCATTCCAACATTCAGATGGCCCCTTATGAGGCATTATACGGGCATAGATGTAGATCTCCGGTTGGTAGGTTTGCAGTAGGTGAAGCAGCATTGATTGGGCCAGATTCGGTTCATAAGGCTATGGAAAAAGTTTAGATCATTAGAGATAGACTTAGACATCCCATAGTCATCAGAAGTCCTACGCAGATGTGAGGACAAGGGACATGGAATTTGAAATTGATGATTGGGTTTTCCTAAAGGTGTCCCTATGAAGGTGGTGATGAGATTTGGCAAGAAAGGGAAGCTCAGTCCTAGATATGTAGGTCCTTACAGAATCCTAAAAAGGGTTGTTAAGGTAGCTTACGAGTT
Organism: Solanum piurae; assembly: GCA_029582685.1. Classification (NCBI taxonomy): domain Eukaryota; kingdom Viridiplantae; phylum Streptophyta; class Magnoliopsida; order Solanales; family Solanaceae; genus Solanum; species Solanum piurae. The sequence goes on from JAJOOO010080326.1 coordinate 16,929, forward strand.
AGAGTTTCTAGTAGATCTAGCAGCGATTCGTCCAGTCTTTCACATTTCCCTGTTGAAGAAGTGTGTGGGTGATCCGGCATCGATAGTGCCATTAGAGAGTGTAGCTGCGAAGGATAGTGTCACTTATGAAGAGGTGCCAGTTGAGATCCTTGACCATCAGGTTTGTAAGTTGATAAATAAAGAAGTCGCTTCAGTGAAGGTTTTGTGGAGGAGTCAATCCGTAGAGGGAGCTACTTGGGAAGCAGAAGCAGCCATGAAGGCCAAGTATCCTCATCTCTTTACTTCCAATTCCATTTCAGTTTAAGCAGTTTACTTTTGCAAAAAAAATTCAGTACCAGTACCTTGTTCCTCCAGTTGTTCTTGCATTTCAGCATATTTGCATGTTCTTGGAACTCAGTAAAGTTAGATTTCAGTTCTAGTACTTAGTGGTAGGGATGACAGCTCCTTTCATCCATACTCAGCTTGTTTAGAATTCATTCGAGGACGAATGTTCCCAAGTGGGAGATATTGTAACACCTCAGACTCGAGAAAATAGAAAATACAGCTTTCCAGAATCTGGTGTTAGAACCAACGGAAACCACCCACGAATCGTATGTGGGGTCCCATGGTTCGGTCCCAGAATTGGGGGAATTTCAAAAATCTAAAGATGACTCCTACAACCGTGAACCACGGTATGTTGATTGACTCACGGATAATAGGGTTGTTCCATCATTAATGTCCAGAGTTTTATGGTCTCTAGTTTCTGATCCCATCCATGGTCGACCAATATGATATGTGGTTGGACCTACAGACCGTAGGTGGGGGTCAACAACCAATTAGAGGAAAATGGTTGTTGGGTCAACTTCAAACGGTTATATCTTTTAGCACAAAATGAATTAGAAAGGCCCATGACATATCAAATGAAAGATAATTGAATCTTCTTTCCATCGCCACCGAGTTTGCTAAAATTCCATATCCAAGTAAAAAGTTATGTTTGTTTCAGTGAAACCCTGTCAGGAAGATCTAGACCGACAACTCCTACCGACGGTTGGTAGGACAACCGACGGCCTGTCAGTCGTATAGTAGGTGGCACTTGTCAAATTTAAGTCAGGGTCATTTTGGTCCTTTCCCATATGTATTGGGCACATAATATATATCGTTTAATCCCTAAACTACATCATTTTACTTTGTTTAAGCCTAGTAATTTAGTCAGAACTTACCCAAATCATTTATTCTCCAAACTTCATCAAATATAGAGGAAAAAGAAAAGAAAGAGGCACCAGTCCTCTCACGAATATGCAACATGTTTTTCTTCAAGTTACAGCCATGAAATCAAAGGATTTCACTGTAGGTTTCGTCACCACGTATGTGGGATTTCAATAGTGGGTTCCTTTCATCCACTAGGTCCCTAGAATTCAGTCAGATTCTTGATTCTCTATATCTTGTTTAGACTTAGGGTTTCTAAAATCTTGGATAATTGTGGTTATTTAGCTATTATAGTATTCGTAATCGAATTATCATATTTTCTTAGAGAGTTTGCTTAGTTCCGTGCATGAAACTCAGAACCCTAGTTGTGTATATTCTCTTAGTTCATTAATTACACTTGCTTGATCAGTTAAACAGATAAACATGCTCCAGTTTTCGAATGTTACATTGTCAGTTCCTAAATGTTGCATTCTCATATTTGCATGTAAGAACATTGAGCTATCTAGTATTTTAGGTATGTTGTTTCATAAACATTTCCAGTTGGGATTAGTCTTAGCACCGAGTTGGACTAGGGTTCAGCGTACCCTTATAGTCCCAGAACTACGTGCCCCCATAAGATTATAAGTCCCCTCTATTGGGAATCAGATTTAGTAATTGTTCCAGTCATGCCTTATACCCCTGGCAAGGTATATTGGATCCTCTCGATGGGGTGTATACATCAGACTTCACATTTAGCTCACGTGGCTTTATGTCGGTTAATAGTAGCTCCCACAGTCAGATGATAGTGCATTTGACCAGGTTTTCAGTTTATACCTCAGTATTGAGTCTCAATATATTTTGTTCATTATTAATGCTTGGTCATTGCATTTAGCTCAGTTTTTAGTATGTTTTAGTATTATTAGTCTATTTAGATTGTATCATTTCTATGTTATGCGTTGTTAAGTTTATATATCCTGTTCAACTATTATCTACATCCTGAATGCTCAGTATATTCCACACATACTCTGCGCTACTTCCTTTCATGATGTAGGTTCAGGTACTCAGCATCCAGATCACGGTTAGATCATTTATCGGTCAACATTCAACAACTTTAGTGGTGAGTCCTCATACTTCGAGGGCCACATACATGCCTTTCATTTCTAGTCTCTTTATTCAGTTTTAAGTTTTACTAGACTTCGATGAGGGGTACATTTCACTTAAGAGTTGTGTGTGTCTAAGGTCTGTTTGTATTGGTTTTTATGTGTTTTTATCATGTTTTGTAGGATAGATGTTTAGGCACGGAAGTACAAAGACAGTTGAAATAAATGCATGAAAGGGCATCTGCGGAGGTGATCTACGAACCATAGGTCCAGTGACGCTCCGTAGATCAGCAGGCAAGGCAAATCAGGGAAATCTGACCAAGTGTGGAACCACGTAGGCCATTGACGGTCGGTAGATTGATCTACGAACTGTACCGTTAATCCATAGAATGATACTGCGAGGGTTCCAGTACCTTATTTTTGAAGATTGTGTGGAGCTACGGAGAGGGACTTACGGACCGTAGATCGATCCACGGTCCGTATTGGTGTCTTATCGTGTGCTTTAGAGAAGCTAATTTTTGGATGCTGAAATATTTTCTAAGTCCTGGCTGACAGAAGGGACTCATGGACCTTAGATCCATTGAAGGTCCGTGAGTCAGTCTCGTGGAATGAAGACGCGTGCCTGAACAAACTTTCCTTGTTTTGTTTCCCTTTTAATTTAGAACTTGTTTTCTGTAAATAAGGTATGCAAACCTCATTTTTGGGGTTAGAATTTATGAATTTTATTCTAGCTCTTGACTTGGGCTATTAACTTGCAACTTTAGCATTTCTTAATTTCCTGAGTTCGTTTTGAAGATTTTGGTGTTGCAATTCAAGTTGAATTTCTGGGTTTATTATTCTCCTTACATAAGTTCATTATTCTTTCATCTAGAACAATGAATTATGCTCATATGATTATGGGTAACTAAACTCGACAACTAGGGTTGTGGGAACCATGAGTGATTAACAAAGTATGAATAGTAACTAAGCAATTCTTGAATAGTGTTATGCATGCATTGATAATTCTTTCACTTAGAAGTCTTTTTAATGAGTGCACGCGTTAAAACTCGCCTCATTACTACTTGCCGAACCAAGGAGGTAATTAATGCTAAAATAATTATCAACATAGATTTAATGTGATACTATCTAATAGTTTAGTGTCGATTGGTGCGAAGTAATAACTAAGCCAAACATCGATGTGATGTCTAATATGAGGTAAAGATAAGGGTTAGTAAATTATACACACGTAAACGGACCAAGGTACGGGGTGAAATTCTCTAGATGCCGGATGAAGGACTTAGAGATACCTAACTTCCTTTGCATGCAATACACTAGGAAGGGATTGCTATTACTAGGATTAGTGCGTTATGAGCTTGTGGGGAACACATATACCCTAGTTAATTCTCTCATCTTAATAACGACCAAAATTGACTTTTGTTTACTGATAACTTACTGAATTCTTACAATTTGTTTCAGAAATCCCCCCCTTTTAATTACTTGTTTCTGGAAGTAATTTGACTAAACGAATATAATTGTTGGTTAAAGCTAACCCTAAACCATTTTCCTCGTGGGATCGACCCCAACCTACAAGTTGGGTTCTTTACTTGATAACGATCACTTATGCTTTTGAAAAGAGGTGTAAGTTGAGCGTATCAAATTTTGGTGCCACTGTCGGGGAATTTGACTTTTAGATTTATTTTAACTACATTATTGAACTTTAGTCAAATATTTCCTAATTTTTCTTTTTTCTTTTTCTTTTTGTCTCTCTCAAGTTCTGACTCTAGTGTATGCCAAGTACACGGAGCCAGGGTGAACCACTTACGACTTACGATCCAGAGTTGAACCGAACTTTGCAAAGAATGAACAATCAAGGAGTTCAAGTTAATCCTATCGGAGGCAATTTAGGTGATGAAGTTGAGTTGCAACCTCCAAGGGAAGTTGGTGGGGACAACTAGGTTCAAGTTGAAAATCAATTGGGAGATGCATTGAGGGTGAGGGTCCACCAAGCCCACGACTGCATGACAACTTTTGGGGCAACGTCAATATTGTTGACTCTGATGGACCTCTTGTCATACCCCCTTAGCCTCCGGGGCACACATTTGTAATGACCAGTAGCTTGATGCAGATGCTTTTAGCGAGGGGCTTGTTCTCGGGGTCTTCATCGGAGGACCCACATGCTCACATAGCCAAGCTAAGGGTGGTTTGAAAAATTTGTATAGGTGGACCAGACTTGGATATGTATGTCATCGGATTACGAGTTTTCCCTCTATCACTAATAGGCGTTGATGTTATATGGTTCACTGAGCTCCTTTATAACTCAATCAATACATGGGACCAACTGAGGGATGTGTTCTTAGGAATATATTATCCAGTGTCTAAGAACCTCAATCACAAAGATAGGGTCAATAATTTTGTGGCATTACCTTGAGAGTTTGTGAGTAGCTCTTGGGACAGATTCACTGCATTTGTAAGAGGTGTTCCAAATCACCGTATTGATGATGAGTCGCTGAAGGAATATTTCTATCGAGTTCAGGATGACAACAATAAAGCATTGCTTGATACTATTGATGGAGGATCATATGGTGAGTGCACATATGCGCAGATTGCAGAAAAACTGGAGAAGATCTCTCGTAACAATAAATCATGGAGCACTAGGAGGTCGGATACTGGGAGAAACACATTTGCCATTCATACTACAAACAATCAGTCTGCGGATGAGATTCATGAGGAGATGGCTCAGATGAGTACCGAGTTGGGGTTGGTATTGAAGCATGTGAGCGGCAGTGCGGAAAAGGTAAATGCTGTGAACTACTTGACTAGAACTCCACCACAAATTGAAGAATGTTACTATGAAGAGGATGCTTATGCGGTGAATGATCAGACGGGGGGTTTCTGACCAAACTCCCAAGGATCCAACACGAACAATTGGCGCCAAGGTCAAGGAAACCAAGGTTGGAACTATGGAAATTACTACCGAGAGGGTCAATATGTTAGGGATGGGAACTTCAATCGCGACAACAACTACAACCGGAATAACTATAGCAACAGAAATGATCGGGTTGGACCTTATTTTCCTCCTCAAAATTAACAATCTGGTACTAGAGAAGCTGGAGGCAATATGGAGCGTATTGAAGATATGATGCAGAAGATGATGAGAAGGTTTGATGCAACTGATGAGAATGTGAAGGAGATGAGAAATGACATGTCTGGTATTGGTCAAAAGGTTGATGCCCATGCAGTGTCAATAAAGCATCTAGAGCAACAGATGACTCAGTTGTCTACTACAGTGAACCCACGTCAACCTGACACTCTTCCTAGCAACACCATCCGGAATCCAAATAATGATGGTCATTGTATGGCAGTTACTACTCGAGGGGGTAAGCAAACCATTGATCCACCTATGCGATCTGTGGTAGATGTTGGGATTAGAAAAGAAGATGATGTGGTAGAGGTTAGAGAGGAGTGTGAGAATGCGACTGAGAAAGAAGTAGAGATATCTTAGAAAGTGGTCCCCATACCTTGACCTCCACCACCTTTTCCACAGAGGTTACTGAAGAAGTCTGAATATGGTAAATATCACAGGTTTATTACTATGTTGAAGCAGCTTTCTATCAACGTGCCATTTATAGAAGCTTTGGAGTAAATGCCTGGGTATGCAAAGTTTATGAAAGATATGGTAACAAGGAAAAGGTCTGTGAGTTTTGAAGATGATGATAGAATGCAACATTGTAGCGCTATTGCTACAAGGTCTCTTGTGCAGAAGAAGGAAGATCCTGGTGCTTTCACGATCCCATGTACTATAGGGTTGTTACACTTTGCTAAGACATTGTGTGATCTTGGTGCTAGCATCAACCTCATGCCATTGTCATGGGGCAGATGAAGTTCAGATTGAAAAATGAAGAATAACTTTCAATATTTGTAGGTCCATGAAGCAGAGTGGTGAGCTCCAAACAGTATCTGCTATAACTTACGGAGTTGAGAGTGGACCAGAAGTGCAAATTGAAGAGCAACTAGGTGTCGAGGCACTAGCAGCAGTTATGATGAATTTTAATAGTGATGGTATTGAAGAATATGATGAGTTGGTAGCTGCACTCGATAGGTGCGAATATCGGTCAAAACCAAAGAAGTATGAGTTAGACATGATGAATCGTGAGTCCCCACCCGTGAGACCATCTATTATGGAGGCACCAAAATTGGACCTTAAGGCTCTACCACCGCATTTGAGGTATGTATTTTTGGGTAGAGATAATACTTTGTCGGTCATCATTGCGGCAGATTTAAATGCGAGACAAGTAGAGTGCTTGGTGACTGTGTTATAGAGATTCAAGCGAGCTATTGGGTGGACTATTGCGGATATTATTGGGATTCCTCCCGGTATTTGCTCTCACAAAATCCAACTCATGCCATATCACAAGCCAAGTGTCGAGCACTAGAGAAGGTTAAATCCACCTATGCAAGAGGTAGTTAAAAAGGAGATCATCAAGTGGTGGGATGCCGAAGTTATTTATCCAATTGCAGAAAACAGTTGGGTATGTCATGCATAATGTGTCCCTAAGAAGGGTGGTATTACTAGGGTTCCAAATGAGAGAAACGAGCTTGTTCCAATGCGGCCCATGACCGGATGGAGAGCCTGCATGGATTACCGGAAGTTGAATGCGTGGACAGAGAAGGAGAACTTTTCTATGCCATTCATGGACCAGATGTTGGATAGACTTGCAGGCAAGGGTTGGTATTGTTTTCATGATGGGTATTCGGGATATAATCAAATTTCTATAGCTCCTGAAGACTAAGAGAAGACCACCTTCACTTGCCCTTATAGGACTTTTGCTTTCAAACGGATGCCATTTGGGTTGTGAAATGCTCCAGCGACCTTCCAGCGCTGTATGATGTCGATATTTTCTGATATGGTGGAGGACACTATTGAAGTATTCATGGATGATTTCTCTGTGGTAGGTGACTCTTTTGATCGATGTCTAGATCATCTGGCTGAGGTGCTTAAAAGGTGTGAAGACTGTAATCTGGTGCTAAATTGGGAGAAGTGCCACTTTATGATAAAAGAAGGGATAGTTCTAGGTCATAGAATTTATGAGAAAGGCATTGAGGTTGATAGAGCAAAAGTAGAAGTACTAGAAATGCTTCTACCACCTATCTCTGTAAAAGGTGTTAGAAGTTTTCTTGGGCATGCAGGTTTCTATAGGAGGGTTCATCAAGGACTTCTCAAAAATTGCACATCCATTGTGCAAACTGCTCGAAAAGGAGTATAAGTATGATTTTGATGATGCTTGTCTGAGAGCATTTGGAGAGTTGAAGGAGAAGTTGGTTACTGCACCTATCATTATTTCACCGAATTAGGGACAACCGTTTGAGGTAATGTGCGATGCGAGTGGAGTGGCACTTGGTATAGTATTAGGATAGAGGAGAGAGAAAATTCTTCACCCTATTTACTGTGGTAGCAAAGCTCTAATTGTGGCCCAGAGGAATTATACTGTGACTGAACAAGAACTTCTTGCGGTGGTTTCCGCATTCGAGAAATTTCGATCCTACTTACTCGGTACTAAGGTCATAGTGCATACTGACCATTCTTCATTGAGGTATTTAATGGAAAAAAAGGATGCAAAACCAAGGTTGATTAGATAGGTATTATTGCTGCAAGAGTTTGATTTTGTGGTAAAAGATAGAAAGGGGACTGAAAATCAAGTTGCCGATCACTTGTCAAGATTAGAGGAAGAGGCTATGCTAAAGCTTGGTGATAGGGCTGAAATTAATGATGCTTTTCCAGATGAACAGTTATTGGCTGCTTCTCATGATCTGATTCCTTGGTTCGCAAACTTTGCTAATTATTTGGCAAGCGATATTGTGCCCCCGGATTTGTCTTTTTACCAAAGGAAAAGTTTATGCATGATGTGAAGAAATTCTTCTGGGATGAGCCTTACTTGTATCGTAGTTGTGCTGATGGGATTATTCGTCGCTGTGTGCCTGAGATTGAGATGTTGAGTGTACTTGAAGCATGCCATTCATCGCCTGTTGGTGGGCATCATAGTTGTATTCGAACTGCACGTAAGATTTTGCAGTGTGGGTACTACTGGCCTACCATCCACCAAGATGCTCATGATTTCGCCAAGTCTTGTGACCATTGCCAAAGAGAAGGAGGGATTTCAAAGAGGCAAGAGCTTCCTATGAATCCTATATTGGTGATAGAGTTGTTTGATGTATGGGGCATTGATTTTATGAGTCCATTTGTGAGTTCACATAGGATGAAGTATATTCTTTTTGCGGTTGATTATGTATCGAAGTGGGTGGAAGTAGTTGCGCTCGCTAACAATGAAGGTAAAACTGTCACCGCATTTTTGAAAAAGAATATCTTCTCTAGATTTGGTACACCGAGGGCGATTATCAGTGATGGAGGTTCCCACTTTTGTAATAACTTTTTCAAGGCGCTACTTGAGAAATATGGTGTCCGCCACAATGTAGCCACTCCTTACCATCCACAGACTAGTGGGCAAGTTGAAGTGCCCAAGAGAGAGATCAAATAGATTTTGGCAAAGACTGTGAATACTAACAGAACAGATTCGTCGAGGAAGCTTGATGATGCTCTATGGTCCTATCGCACTGCATACAAGACTCCCATAGGTATGTCTCCTTACCAACTTGTATATTAGAAGTCTTGCCATTTATCGGTAGAGCTAGAGCATAAGGCTTTGTGGGTGATGAAGAAGCTAAATTTGGATTGGGGCGCCGCATCTAATCAAAGAATGAATGACTTGAATATGCTTGATGAGTTTCGCCTAAAAGCTTATGAAAGTTCAGCCTTGTACAAAGAGAAGATGAAGAGGTATCATGATCAAAGAATTGAAAAGCGAGAATATGTGGTAGGTGATCTTGTGCTTTTATTCAACTCTAGTTTGAGCTTGTTTCCGGGTAAACTCAAATCCAAATGGACCGGACCATTTTTTCTCCCAAAAGTGCTCCCCCATGGAGTGGTTGAGCTTGAGAACAGTGAAGGAACAAGGTTCATTGTAAACGGGCAAAGGATCAAGATCAATCTGGGAAATGCATAAAATGTGCAAGAGGTTGTTGAGGCCTATGTTCTTGATGAAGTCTGAGTAATCAAGAGGCCTGCATCGTGCCGCGATGTTAAATCAAGCACTGCTTGGGAGGCAACCCAAGATGTACAATCTAGCCAACGATAGGTTTTTGTTTTCCATCTAGTAGTTTTCTTTGTTTAGTTGATTCTCTGTATTAATTTAGATAGGTGTTTTACTTTTGTATTAGTGTTGGCTAGAATTAGCATAGGGTCTGTATCTAAAAAAAGTGTCCAGAAAGTGTAAATGGAATTGCCTAATGGTTGCTACATGTGCAGGCGCGCTATGAAAAAATCTACAGAAATAGTCTGGTGCAGAGGTCTACGGACCCCATCGACGGTCCGTCAATCCATCCACTGCCCGTGAATGGAGTTCGTAGATCCCAGGTAAGCCCCTAAACTTTTCCAAGTGTAAGAGTGATCTACGGTCCCAGTCTACGGACCGTAGATCGACCCACAGACCGTAGACGTGTTCTCGTGGGTCCAAAGCCCTAATGCTGCCTGACCCGACCCGGACCCATCCTATTTAAAATCCCCCAATTTTAAATAATTCCATTTCCCTCCATTTACTCCCAAACAATTTTATAACTTCCCAAATCCCTCAAATCACTCCATAATCACTCCATCACTCCCCAATTAATCTTCCCTTTCTCTTCCCCCAAATCCTAAATTCCCTTTTATCCCAAAAACTCCACTCATCCCCAAAACTCCTACAAGGTCCGGTGTACGGGTTCAGTGCAACTAGTCGATTAGTGTGGTATTGCAAAGCTTAGTATCATCACATAATCAGACCACTCCTCGTTGCTTGTAAGGTAATAGACTTTCTCCCTAACTTTGAATTTCAGTTCATAGATTGATTATACAAAGTCGGGAGTTGGGTCCTGACCTTGGGTAAGTGTTCTTTAAATTGACTTACAAACACCTTCGGGATGATGGATAGTGAGTGTGTGTCGGAATATTATTTAAGATGTGTTTGATTACAGTCTAAATGTAAGTTTCGACCTAGGGTTCCAAAGTTTGTCTTACTGACTTGTCAAAATGATTAATTGGAATCCTAAAAATGACGAACTAGCATGATCAAATGTTACAAAGCATGGTTAGACTAGGATACTTTTGAAAATGGTCGAATATGTGGGCTTGAAATTTAAGCATTTTTTAAACCTGGCATAGATCCCATCCACGAGACCCCGTCTATGGACCGTAGTTCAATGTACGGATTGTAGATCAGGTCTGTGGTTGGATGCATTTGAAAATTTCACCAAGTGTGAAACAATGGAAGTGGACTACGGTCCGTAGATCAATCTACGGACCGTTCTGACATCTGTGGTTTCCATCTGCGACTAATATGGTTGGTCCTCTGATCCACGGAAGGGTTCCACGAACCGTAGATTAGTCTATGGACCGTAGGTCCCTACCGTAGATGACCAATGTAGCCACTGTCTGAAATCTTTTTGAGTCTTTGATGTTGTTCGTCTTTAGCTCTAAAATTATTTGGAATGTGTTTTTAGTTAGTTTTGGTACTAATAACTCTTCCATAGGTACTATGGCACCCAAGAAGCTAGTCATATTTACAAAAAACGGTAAGTCAAAATATATTACCCTTAACTTCAGGTTAATGACGAAGATGACGATGTGGTGACGGATCCGACTTACGTTGCTCCCAACACAGGGAACTCTCCCACTGCACCCCGAATCACTAGAGGCACCTCCCAGAAGGTGATTTCCGACATAGTCACTGTCTCCCAGTCTGATGAGGAGTACACACTGATTGGGTCACCAACTAAGGATGCTTCCAGTTTAGAGAATGGGTCTACGTTCGGCTCCGAGTCTGTCCATTCTTCGGGCTCAGGGTCTAGCCATAGTTCAGGATCCAAATCTGCCCATGCTTCAGGGTCCATTGCTAAATCACCCACAAGGTCCTGCCAAAATGAACAAGCAGCCTCGTCTGATGTGGCCACCAGTTCAGGAGAAGTCCAGGTGCCACGAAGCTATGACCCTGATTCGGTGGCTGTGGAGACAAACTGATGGTATGTTGAGGGGCAATGGAAAATCTATCGGGATGCCAGATTGCTGAATGAGAAAGAGAAGATGGCCCAACTTATTAGTGAAGAGCGCAGAGTCCTCACGGGGAGTTTAGCCACTATTCCTGACATCCACCAGCTTTTTCAGCTTCACAAGTGTGACTGGATGGTTTGAGACCCTGGGACTTATAGCTAGGAGATTGTGCGGGAGTTTTATGCCTCCTATGCTGCCACTCTCCGAGGTTCGATTGAAAAAAGCTCCAAGCCCAAAGCCCAGGACCCTATCACATCTACTATGGTCTGAGGTTTTCCGGTGGACATACCACATGCCACCGTGAACCGATTCTTCTATGGCCCTGATCCTGCTCACACTTGGGCTCACAACATGGCCGAATTTGATTACAGATGGGATGTTGTGAGGAGTAGAGCCTTCACGCGTAATGCAGAGCAGAGGGAAGCTATTATACTTTGGTTGGCTAAATATATTGCTGCAGATTGTGAGCATGCAGAGTGAGTCACCGCACCACAGTTGGGTATCCGAAAGGCCACATTAAATTTTGTGGCCAAGTTCTTCTGGTTGTTGGTGAGTAACAGGGTGTCGCCTACAAAAGATAACAACCAAGTCACATGGGCCAGAGCCGTCATGGTTTCAACATTAGTAGCAGGATTGGAGATTCACTTTGCCTGTATGTTGCTGGCAGAAATTCACAAGAGGGCATTCAAGACCTCCACTACTTACCCCTTTCCATGTTTAATGTTTCAATTGTGCAGGGACTCTAGAGTACCGATCTCGCACTGTGATAGGTTGATCCACACTACGGGGACCTTAGATGTTGGCCTGATTCAGGACGAGGCGAATGTGGAAGTACCTCGCAGAGGGCTACATATCGATGTGCCATTAGGTACTGATTTAGTAGATGTTGTGGAGGAGATGCAGGGTGATGAGCCTGCCCCTCTAGCCCACACTGATGATACCCTGGTCTCCTCTTCTCAGGCCTCTAGTCAGGCCACCAGCTCATCTAGAGCCACCCCACCTTAGGGAGCCAATGTTATACCACTGGTCCGAGTCCAGAAGTTAGAGGCTCAGATGGCCACCTTGCTGCACCATATTAAGCCCTGGATGTGGAATTTGATTGCTGAGTCTGAAGAGAGAGTAGAAAAGAGGATGGAGTAAAAAATGGAACATAAGGTCCAAGCAGTTCATAAGTGGCTCGATGCCTTCGAGTTAACAGTTCTAGAGAGGCCAGCTCCCACTACTGATGTGTCTTATTTTGGACCGAGCTAGCTAGTCTCCGGGTCGATATTGATGTCATCCTGGGCACACCAGTTGTTGAGCCACAAGCTGCACCCTCTGCATTAGGCGATGATACAGTCCTGGGTGCACTATTCAGTGGAGATGATGCAGAGGAGCAGACTGAGCCTGCACATGCCCGAGGTAAGAGGCATCGATCTAATCACAAAGATGAGCTCATGGAGGAGGAAAAGGCATCACATGCAGGAGAAGAAGGCACATAAATCCTCCATAATAGATGAGAAGCTGAGGCAGCAGAGGGCCCGTTAGATGATTGCTGGGGCGTCGAGTTCTATGCCCATGAGGATTGATGTGAGTACCACTTAGGGTGAAATTAGAGTGACAGATAGCACTACTGATGGTGCTGTCCTTGTTGATACGTGAACTACTGAGGGTGACCCGAGTGATGATTTAGCGAGCTCCGGGAAACCAGACCCACCCGCTTGTTGATGAGTCTTCGGCACTATGCGCCACATGTTTGCTTCACCCAATCCATTATCTTTTACTATTTTTATACTCATTGGGGACATTCACATCTAGTTTTGTTGGGGGTAGGGTAAATAGATTGTGAGTGATAGGGTGAAGCCTGAGTAACCCAACTCATAATCTTCTTTTGGGGTTTTCTTGCCTGTGTTCTTTTCCCTCGAGATACTGTTTAATTTCTGCTGAACCGGCATGTGTTAGGATCGTATGTGTAGAAGCATGAAAAAGAATGAAGCATGATGACTTATGAAAAGTGATTTCCGTCCAAATTTTCATATGTGTGCTAAAATTTGTAGGCTAAGATAAGTTGAACCTGTTGGCTCTGAGTATGGAATTAATATGAATAGACTTGATGGAATGACTTAAGCTAAACCTTGAACCAAGTAATCTGATAATCTGATAATGAAACTATGTGCCAAGAGTGTGTGAGAATAGTTGATTGTTCAAGCAGTTTTTGTGTCAATCTAGAACTTGCTCGGTTAGTCCTGCTAAGACAATCTACTCTAGAGGCTAGGAAGTGATCATATGCCCTTCTTCTAATAAGTCCACAAATTGCCTAAAAGAAGAACCCAACCAAATGAAATAAATGCTCCCTTTGATCCAAATGCTTTGAGCCTAAATTAGACCATTTCTTTCTAAACCCCTAACTCATATTCCCATAATCTACTATGTTGGCCCCAGTCCTCCTTGGACATGTGCACCTCGACTTAAGCCAAAAGCCTAAGTTGAGGGTGGCTAATGTAAAAAGTAACTTCAATCTTAGCCCTGACACGACATCGGGTATTGTGCACCTCAACTAATAGAAAATCCATAGTCGAGGGTGGTTATGAAAGAGGAAACCGAAAGAAAAATGGGTATGAAAAGAGTTTGATGTTGAAAAAATATATATATTGAGAAAAGGGAGGAAAGGATGTGACTTGTTGAAAGACAAAGAAAAGAATAAAATACAAGAAAAAGATGAAAGTGAAAAAATAAAGAGCTACGAAGGCTAAAGTCACATCCATGGTTGAAGAAAATCAAGGGAAAGAAGGTAAAATGGTAGGATGGCAAAAATAGGGAAAAAAGAGGTTGAAAGCCTAGTGTAATGTCAAGGAGGGCGGAGGGCAGAAAGTCACTAAGAAGTACCCAAATGTACCACACTTGACCCCGAACCTACGTTACAAACCAAGAAAGTCCTATAGTGATCCTAAAGTCTAGTTTGGAGAGTCTAAGCAGTGAAAATAAAGGCAAGCCTATGGTATTGAACACTTACTGTACTTGAAGTTACTTTTGAGTGTGAGTGTTGAATGAATCCTTGTACCCAAATTCATATTCAGTGTGTGAAAAAGGGATTTCGTTTGAAATAAGGGCACTAGTTACATTGTCAAAAATTTGGTACCTTGGTGATAGTGAAACAATGTATGTTGTGTGTTGGTTGGTCGATCGTTGTCATATTTTGATCCGTATGAATTAGCTTGTCGAGTCTAAGAGAGCAGATTTTGCACCCGAAAAGAGAGTTGGAGTAGAGAGCCACGTGATTGCCTGTTCTTGAAATGCTTGCTTCTATACAAGTGTCGTTTAGAGTTTTAGTGCGTCGCTTGAGGACAAAAAACGAATTTCAATTGAGGGTGTTGATATAACGTAAGTTTACGGTATTTTAATATATTTCACTTAAGAGTTGTGTGTGTCTAGGGCCTATTTGTATTGGTTTTTATGTGTTTTTATCATGTTTTGGAGGAAAGATGTTTAGGCGCGGAAGTACAGAGAGAGGTGAAAGAAATGCAGAAAAGGGCATCTATGGAGGTGATCTACGGACTGTAGGTCCAGTGATGCTCCGTAGATGGTGGTCGTAGATCAACAAGCAAGGTAAATTAGGGAAATCAGACCAAGTGTGGAACCACGGTGGCCATGGACGGTCTGTAGATCAATCTACGGACCGTACTGTTGATCCGTAGAATGATACTGCGAGGGTTCCAGTACCTGATTTTTGAAGATTCTAAGTGTGGAGCTATGGAGAGGGATTGACGGACCGTAGATCGATCTACGATCCGTACTGATGTCTCATCGTTTGCTTCAGAGAAGTTGATTTTTGGACGCTGAAATATTGTCTAAGTCCTGGCTGATGGAAGGGATTCACGGACCGTAGATCCATTGAAGTTTCGTGAGTCAGTCTTGTGGAATGAAGACGCGTGCCTGAACAAACTTTCCTTATTTTGTTTCCCTTTTAATTTAGGACTTGTTTTCTATAAATAGGGTATGTAAACTTCATTTTTGGGGTTAGAATTTATGACATTTATTCTAGTTCTTGACTTGGGAGATTAACTTCCAACTTTAGCAATTCTTAATTTCCTGAGTTCGTTTTGAAGATTTTGGTGTTGCAATTCAAGTTGAATTTCTCGATTTATTATTCTTGTTACGTAAGTTCATAATTCTTTCATATGAAAAAATGATTGTGTTCATATGATTATGGGTAACTAAACTCCACAACTAGGGTTGTGGAAACCATGAGTGATTAACAAAATATGAATAGTAACTAAGCAATTCTTCAATAGTGTTATGCATGCATTGATAATTCTTTCGCTTAGAAGTCTTTTTAACGAGTGCACTCGTTAGAACTCGCTTCATTACTTCTTGCCGGACCAAGGAGGTAATTAATGAGAAAAGAATTATCAACATAGATTTAGTGTGATACTATCTAATAGTCTAGTGTCGATTGGTGCGAAGTAATAACTAAGCCAAACATCGATGTGAAGTCTAATATGAGGTAAAGGTAAGAGATAGTAAATTATACACACTTAGTCGGACCAAGGTACGAGGTGAAATTCTCTAGATGCCGGACCAATAATTTAGAGATACCTAACTTATTACCTTGCATGTAATACACTAGGAAGGGATTGCTATTACTAGGATTACTGCATTATGAGCTTGTGGGGAACACATATACCCTAGTTAATTCTCTCATCTTGATAACGACCAAAATTGACTTTTGTTTACTAATAACTTACTGAATTTTTACAATTTGTTTCACAAATCCCGCCTTTTAATTACTTGTTTCTTGAAGTAATTTGACTAAATGAATATAATTGTTGGTTAAAGTTAAGTTTAAACCATTTTCCTCGTGGGATCGATCCCAACCTACAAGTTGGGTTCTTTACTTGATAACGGTCTCTTATGCTTCTGAAAAGAGGTGTAATTTGAGCGTATTAGGCATATCCTGCAACTCTATCCAGTTAGAGGCTTTTCAGACAGTAGTAGATTCAGCGGTAGTTTTTGACTGATTGTTCAGTATCACTAAACTCTTAGTATATTTCATATATTCAGATTAGTTGGGTATTCCCCACTTTTAGTTATCTATTGATTTAGCTTACGCATAGTACTTTGTTTTATTAGTGATCTTATAGCATGCTTATGATTTGCCAGAGACACGGTTATCTTGGGGTCACTCGTGATCCTAGGTCCCGTGTTATGTCAAAGGGGTAGGCTCGGGGCGTGACATTCATATCGACCTCGGCCTCCCAAGTTGCACCCTTAACTAACTGATTCCTCCAAATAATGTTCATGGAAGCAACTTCTTTTTCTCCCGACTTTCGAACTAGCTGGTCAAAAATATCAATCGGGACCTCTTCATAAGAAAGACTCTCCAATGGTACTATAGATGTCAGGTCACCGACACATCTTTTAACCCAGAAGACATGGAAAACCGGATGCACTGATGCCAAGTATTAGACAAATCAAGTTTATAAGCAACATTATCAATACGCTTCAAAATCTAATATGGGCCCACATAACAGGGACTAAGCTTACCTTTCTTCCCAAACCTCATTACACCCTTCATGGGTGAAATTTACAAATATACACATTCATCTACATCGAATTCAAGATCTCTTCTTCTAAAATCGACATGTGACTTTTGTCGACTTTGAGTCGTTTTCAACCTTTCTCTCATAAGCTGAACTTTCTCCATAGCCTCATGTACCAACTGGGGACCTATCAAAGCAACCTCACCTACTTCATACCAAACTATAGGATACCTACACCTCCTACCATAAAGTGCCTCAAATGGAGTCATACTAATGCTTTTGGATAATTATTATTATACGCAAACTCAATCAAATGTAAATGATCATCGAATCACCTATCAAGTCAATCACACAAGCTCTCAATATGACCTCCAAAGTTTAGATAGTATGCTCTGCCTGCCCATCGGTTTGAGGATGAAAGGTCGTACTAAACTTAATACGAGTACCAAGCCCCTTTTGGAAAGATTTCTAAAACTGAGAAGTGAATTGGGTACCATGATCAGAAATAATGGATAGGGGCACTCCATGCAACCTAACCATCTCCCATATAGACAACTTAGAAAAATCTTCCTCTGAGTAAGAAACTTTGACATCAACGAAATGAGCTGACTTTGTCATACGGTCTACTATAACCCAAATTGAGTCATGTTATCAGCGGGTGGTAAACCATAAATAAAGTCTATATTCAAATTTTCCCATTTCCAAGTAGGAATACTTATATCTTGGGACAAACTTCTTCGCTTTTGATGCTCGACTTTCACTTGTTGACAGTGAGGACACTTAGCCATGAATTTCACATTATCCTTCTTCATCCCATTCCACTAATAGACCTCCCACCAGTCACAGTACATCTTGGTGGCTCCCGGGTGAATGGAATATCACAAACAATAGGCTTCTGATAATATTTTCTCTCTCAAGTCATCTACATTGGGATCATACACAATACCTTGATATTGAAGAACTCCATCTCTCCCTTGGGAGAAAGCCTCAACTGACTTTTTAAGTACTGCTTCCCTAAACTCAATAAAGAATTGGATCAAGACGTTGCATTGCTTTTACATTCGACACAAAAGACGATTTTGAATCATTATGAATCATAACACCACCTTGGGGGAGTCAAACGATCGAACATCCAATTGGGCCAATCTATGGACATAACGACCCAACTTCTTCTTATCTTCCTTAACATGAGCAACACTACCTATTGATAGCCAACTAAGAGCACCTCCCACAACGTTTGCTTTGTCGCGGTGATAGAGGACACTCATGTCAAAATCCTTTAATAACTCAAGCCACCACCTTTGTCAAAGATTTAGATCCTTTTGCTTGAATACATATTGCAAACTCTTTGGTCAGTAAAGATATCAACATGGACACCATAAAAGTATGCCTCCAAATCATTAAGGCAAACACAACTGCCGCTAGTTCTAAATCAGAGGTAGGATAATTTTTTTCATGAATCTTATGTTGCCTTGAAGCATAGGCAATGACCTTCCTATTTTGCAAAAGGAAACATCCTAACCTAACTCTTGAAGCATCACAATAAACAACAAACCCATTTGATCCTTCCGATAAAGTCAACACCAGAGCGGAGGTAAGTCTATCTTTCAATTCCTAAATACTCTTCTCACAAGCTTTGGACCATGATAACTTGACTTTCTTTTGGGTTAATATAGTTAATGAAGAGGCAATGGAAGAAAACCTTTGCAGAAACCCTCAAAATCCATAAAACTTCAAATTCCGTCTTCTTAGGATATACCTCAATACCCTTCCCTGAGATAATCTGACTAAGTGAAGCCACATATCTTAACCAAAACTCGCATTTACTAAACTGTGTGAAGAGTTTTTCATTCTTGAGGACTTTCAAAACAATCCTAAAATGATCAATATGCTCATCATAACTCCTTTAATAAATCAAGATATCATCAATAAACACAACCACAAACATATTAACGTATTTTTTGAACACCCTATTCATCAAATCCATAAATGCGGCTAGAGCATTAGTCAACTCGAATGACATTACAAAAAATTCGTAGTTATAATATTGAATCTGAAAAGACATCTTCTGAATGTCATCCTCCGTCACCCTCAATTGGTGATTGCCCGACTGAAGGTCAATCTAAAAGAAGTAACTTGATCCTTGCAATTGATCGATCATCAATCCTCGGAAGAGGGTATTTTTTCTTCATAGTGACTTTATTTAACTAATGGTAATCAATGAACATACGAAGGGGACAATTTTTCTGATGAACAAACAAGACTGCAGCACCCTATGGAGAAGATACTCGGTCAGATGAAACCTTTATTCCACAAATCTTTCAATTCCTTAAGTTTTACCTTAGCCATACGGTAATGAAGAATATATAGGTTGCATATCGGGGAGAAGGTAAATACCTAAATATATTTCCCTCTCGTGGAGAACACCGGGTAAATTATCAAGAAAAACACTTCTATAAACTCATTGACAATGGGGACCAACTCAAGAGTAGGGGTTTCAGAATTCGTATCCCTAACGTGAACTTGATGGTATATGCAAACCTTAGAAATCATCTTCCTAGCTCTAAGACAAGAAAAAAAGCTGACCCATAGGCATATAAATTTCCCCTTTCCACTCTAGGATTGGTTTATTTGGAAAATGAAACTTGACCACTCTGGTTCTACAATCAATAGAATAATAACAAGAATGCAACCAATCCATACCAAGAATAACATCGAAATCAAACATATCAAGCTCTACAAGATCAACATGAGTGACTCTATGGGATAAGGAAATGGGATAATTTCTATAGACTTTTTCATCCACAATAGATTCACCAATAAGAGTAGAGATAGAAAAAGATCTAACAATACATCCGGAGAAATATTAACCATTATAGCCACATATGGCGTCACAAAAGACAAGGTAGCACCAGGATCAAGCAAAGCATAAACATAGAGATAAAAGGCATTCAACATACCGGTAACTACATCGGGAGAACCCTCTTGCTCATGACGAGTGTGAAGTTCATAAAATCATTTTTTCTTTTGACTTCCACTAGAACCTGATGAAGGCTAAGGTTGAGCCCGTTGACGATTATCTCTTTCATCCTTAGCAACTGAGGGACAATCTGTTATCTTATGTTCCGTCTTGCCACAACCAAAACATGCATTGGAATAGGCTAGAAATTTACCCTCATATTTCCTTCCACATCTAGCACAAGTAAACAATGAAGATCCAACACCATTTACTCCTTGAAGCTTAGGGTTAGGCACCCTATCTTTGTTGAATTTTGAAGTTGGAGCATTAAAGGAAACTAGACCTTAAAACCTTTGTCGAAACTTAGAACGATCATGTCCGTCAGACCTCGATTGTGAAAAGTTATCATCACTAGTCCTTGCCTTCTGTGCCTCTATAGATCTATCATTAAGTTTCTTATCTTCTATTTGTTGAGCATGAAACATTAGACGAGAAATTTCCATATCATTGATGATCATAGTGGTACGACATTCCTTAACCACCATTTCGAACCCTTACAAAATAAACTTGCTCATCCTTGCCTTAGGATCGGCAACCATAGTAGGAGCATACCTAGACAATTGTATGAACTTTAAGGCATACTCATTCACACTCATGCTTCCTTGAAAAAAGTTGATGAATTCAAGTACCTTTGACTCCCTCATCTCTAGGGGAAATAACCTATCAAGGACAATCAACTAAAAAAATTCCCAATCAAGAGGACCCGCATCAACCGCCCTCTCTTCCTTCCATTGGTTGAACCAAAAGTGAGCAACACCCTTTAGTTGATAAGTGGCCAATTCCATCTTTTCCACCGGTATCACTCCCATAATCATCAACACCTTATACACCTCATCAATGAACTCTTGAGGATCTTCCTTAACTTTGGAACCATGAAACTCCGGAGGATTCATCCTAGTGAACTCCCTCACGCTAGTTGCCGTCATATCAACATTTGGGTTCACAGGGACCATAACCTCCCTATTGGCTTGAGATGTCATGTTTTGAGCCAACATTTTAAAAGCAGCCCTAAATACATATTAGTCACTTGTTCAGTCAAAGGGTCGAATGAAACTTGAGGAGCTTCGTGTTCCACATTCTCATTCATCCGAATGTATGCTCTTTGAGGGGCCATATCCTGAAAAGTATTGGATAAGGATTAGGAGAGAGACATAAAGAGTTATACTCTATCGCACGACGTTTATAGTAATGAAAGAAGTTGATTTTCATAACCATCTTATAGCTTCTCATTCATAAATGTGGTATTCTTCACACTTATGAACAAGACTCTACTCGACGTGGCTTAGAGACTTCCTAGGAACTTTCTAAACCTTGTGCTCTGAATACCAAGTTTCTCATGACCCAAAGTATACCCTAGGCATAACATAATGTATAGAACCTCGAGATGCCATACGCAAGCCACATAACATACATCATACAAGACAATAAAATTCAAAATAATTCAAATACAGTTTTATATCATAAAGAGTTAGACAAAAAAAGAAGTCTAACATAAGTCTCAAAGTCATCTAATACATCATAAGAAAAGTTATTGGGAGTAACCCATACATCACATACAAGTATGAAATGAAAATGATACAACGCAATAAAAGAGTCTCGATCCTCGAAACATGAGGACTCAACAATCTTCAAAAGCTCAAAAGGATCAACTAGCCATGAGTGTGCGGAATAGGAGCGTCAGACCCTACATTAGTAAAACAATGTAGGCACAAATATGTATAAGTATAGAATCTAGTAAGTAGGATAGAAGTGCATAAGAGTTATGAAATCATGCTAAAAAGGAATTTACATGACATGCAATGACAAAGCTAAATCAGAAAAAAATATGTTAGAAAACCCAAGTTATAATCATGGTCAATGCAAGCTAAACTGAAAACACATTTAAGATATATAAAGTAACATTAGTTCGTTATTATGGGAAGTTTGCCATTAACAGGCATAGACCATATGAGCTATAACATGGAATCCGATGTCTATCCCACACTGAAAATAGATGTCCTTACTTGCCAAGGTAAGAACCATAAACTTGAGCTAAAGTGGATCCACTAGCTAATGTCTATCTAAAAAAAACCTATGGTGGCACATAGTTATGGGACATGGGTACTCATTTCTAGTCCACTCGGTGCTTTGTATATATCCCACAGAATAGTCATTAATCATATTCATACTTATTATCCGTGGAAAGTCACTATTAAGTAGCCAATTCAAGCTAGAGTTCATATTAGAATAACGATAAATCTTGATTCAAATTTAGTTTAGAAAACCTTTCAACCCTATGAATTCTTCATGTAAGATTAACCTTTCACAACAACAAAATCGATGCTTTACTCAAAGCAACCCGAAATCATTCATATCAATTCCATATAAAGGAAATCCATATCTTCATAAATTCAAAAACATAATCATGTCTCATAGTCTAAAATTCATAGTGCATGCATGGGTTCATAGGAATTTCACTCAAAAACATGTAATTACCTCAATTCATACATAAATAGATAGAAAACAATCAATTTAATCAAGATTGATAAGAACCCAAGAACATTGAATAAACCTAACTTTGATTGGTAAAACTAGATTTGTAAAATTGGAGAATTCAAGAACCCTATGGAGGAAAGGTCTCCATAGGTGAATACTAACATACCTTGATATTAAAAGCCCAATAAAGATGGTGAATTGGAGACTTGAATAGAACCCTAGATCTTCTTCTTCCTTAGACATAAGAGAATTTGGGAGGATAAATTTGGTCAAGTTTTGGGCATTTAGGAGAATGAACTCAAATGGGTAAATTTTGGGCATAAAAACTTTATATATCGCTTAGGGTAGAAGGTAAAATGACATAGTATCAGGTTAAAATAATTAGGAAAAGACCCAAAATCTCTTTTAAAAATAACTGTCGTGCCCCATCTATGGTTGGACCTACGTACCGTAGGTCCTTCTACAGACCGTACTAGTCAACCATAGATAGGTTATTGGGACTTGAAATGTTACTCAATGTTGACGGAACCCTATGTACGGATCGTAGGTCTTCCTACAGACCGTACATACCAACCGTAGGACCAAACTTTGACCTTCAAATTTCTATCTCTAGAACTTACCTACCAGACCTATGTACCACTCGTACAAAGGTTGGCGAACCATACTGGTGGACTGTAAAAACGTTTTGGAACTTGATTTTTGAAAACTTATTTTCTCACGACCTACGGTTTCTATATACGACCCGTAAATGAGATCCATAGTCACATACACCAACCCAAAACAACATTTTCCTTCTTTTCCAAATCTTAGATGTTCACGAGCTCCCTTGGTTTTTTTTTGAAAATATATAAAATATAAATTTATATTGCAAAACAGATTACAAAAATATATTTTAAAAAATTGATGGAGTCTCTCTCCCAAGAAGAGCCCATATAGAATTGCATGATGATATTGTTGGGGGATCTCCTGCTTGCCCTTGAAGTTTACAATTATAGACACATAATTTTTACCCTTTCCGAGTTTTAACATATGTTTAGCTTTAAATATCTATTTTCTAATCTAATCTTTGTTTTATCTTTATTTCATGTTTAGTAGATTGTACTTGAGAAAATTGAAAACCACAAACATAGTCGTATTTTAAGATAATACTTTTATTAATGATTTTGCCAGAAAAATGAAAATTACACAACGTATTTTATTTGAGTTTTCTTATATTTACCAATAAGATATTATTTTATTGCAGGTTATTTTTGAAAGAAACATCAAAAGATCAACCCAATGACATGTTGCCACCTGATAAATTTTAACTCAATGTTTATTAAAAGCATATTCCATGGGAGGGGAATATTCCACCCTTTTCTGAAAACTTTTTGATATTCTTCAAAATTCATAAGGTTATTTTCGGAAGATTAAACCCTAAAAAAATATACCACACATTACCCTAAGCCTAGACTATAAAACAATAAGAGGACCTAATGAAGGATCAAGAAAAATCAACCGCAATACTCATCTTTTTCACCTTAGATTAGTGCTGGGAAATGATATAGTTTAGTCTTCCCTCACCATTAATAAACCTCCACCTATAAGCTAAAAACCCCAAAACACCCATCAAAGACCCACCATAACCTCATCGTCAAACACCCAAAATACCAACCTTTCTTCACCATGTAAACTTCCTCTTCCTCTTCTTCATGGATTTTTGTCAATTGAGGGTTCAAGTTGGATCAAGGTTTTTTTACTGATCAGTCAAGTTTTAGAAGACATCATCTTGACATAAAGGTTCAATTTTTACTTTGCTTGTTGAGTAATACATGTACTTTTATATGAATTTTTGTTTTAAATGGTTAAAATTGATGGTTAAGCATGGGTAACTTATTTGGCATAAAGTTACGATTTCTTAAAAGTGAATTGTTCATTTCTTGTTGTTGATCGGGACTACAATTGGGTGATGGGGGGCAGGGGTGGATTGAGTTTAACCAAAAATATTTTAATCCACCGTGCATAACATTTTTTTCATTTTCAAACCACCTCACTCTGCCCCACATAGACCCACCTCACATGAATCCCCTCGCATGAATTTTTGAATATTTCTTTTTCTAGTTAAGTTTGATACTAAAAATAAAATTCATAAAAATAAATTCATTTTTTATTAAGTTGTATTAGTTTAATAGATAATGACTTAAAAAGTTATTTTTTAGAGGTCAATTGGGAAGCATGTAAGAATTGTAGTACTTTGGATTGAACCATTTTATTTACTATATTGGATATTTTAGAAATTTTGAAGAAACTATCTAAATAGATAATGTTCTATGACTCTTAAAACATATAAAAAGTTAAAATTCAATTTGAACCCGCATAAACCCACATAAAACCATCTAGACCGCAATCCGCTTCTCTTCGCATTAGTTTTTTAAAAAGCCACTTCAACCCACCCCACATCCCTCCCTGCCCCGCATAACCTTAAAACCGCCTCACCCCCATAACTTTAAACCCACCCCGCAACCGCCCGCCCCATTGCAATCCCTAGTTGCTAATGAACATTTAATGTTGGAACAACTAACAACATGGTAAAAATAACAATTTTGAATTAATAAAATGTTTAATATCTTTATGTAATTTTTATTTACTATGATGTCTTTCCATTAGGGGTAGTCTACTGCTTGAGTTCATGTTATCTAGGAGTGAATTCTTAATATGATAGAGAATTATTTAGCTTTGAATCAGTAAATTATTTGAGCAGTAAGTTTCATTTAAATTTTAAGAGTTTATGCTCCAAGTGTTAATCTCTAAGCGAGAGTGTATATAATTTATCGTCCTGAATGAGGTAGAATGTTGCGTCTTAGATAAAGACATTTAACAACTTTGCCTCTTAGATAAAGATAGTTAAAAAATGGCAAGGTTACATTAACACCTCTTGACCCAAACCATCTTAAAAATTTAAATCTAAATCTTTGATTCAACAAGCGAGTAAATCATATTTTTAGGTAATGAATATCTACACATGTATTACCAAAATTATTTCTAGACTATAGGTATGGTATCTATTGGTGTGCTCTAGTAATCAGATTGAAATTAATTTAAATCATAATTTTATCAAAGTCAAAGAGAATAAATCCATTACACGAGGTCAAAATTTCAACGACATAGGATAAAGTCATCACATAATGAATGATTGGGATAAGGTTTGTAAATATTTTGTGGAATTTTCTAAATAAGTTCGTGCAGATATTATTAATCACTTTAGAGATTTTCCCTATAAAGTATAATTTTATTAACACTAATTAAAATAGTGACTTATTTTTGGTAATCCATTTAATGTTTTCTTTTCTAGAATCTAAAAAATAGAATAGATTGATAGGGCAAGAAAAAATGAGTCATAGCTGAGGAACACAACAATATATTAGTTAGAATAAAATTACATGATGATATAGTTGGAGGGATCATCTTTTGCTTGCCCTTGAAGTTTGACGTTGGAACAATGCTTGAGAAAAAATTGGATCAGAAATCCTACCTTTAAAATTCTTGCTTAGAACCTTATGTAAGATTCTAAGGAAGAATATTAAAGGTAGGATTTTTTATCCTAATTTTTTTCAAACTTTGTTCCAACATCAAACTTGAAGGGAAAGCAGGAGATGATCCCCCAAACTATATCATCATATAATTTCATACTCACTAATATATCATTGTGTTCCTCTGCTATGACTCCTTTTTCCTTGCCTTATCATTCTGTTCTAATTTTTTTAATCTACAAAGGAACACATCAAATGTATTACCTAAAATGAATTACTATTTTCATTGGTGTTGAATAAAATGAAATTTTATAGGAAAAATCTTTGATGTGATTAAGAATATCTTCATGAACAACCAATGAACTAGATATGTTCATTTAAAAGGAATCTTAGCCATTGAAAAATAAAAATAATAGATAATATATAATAATTTACTCTTCCAAAAAGTTCTAGCTTTGGGGGACATAGTTACCTATTGTGGGTGGGAGCTGGCACGTATCTCGTGGAATTAGTTGAGCTACGCAAAAGTTAGCCTGAACATCAAAGTCATAAAAGAGTATAATTATGTTTAATAAACTAAGTTTTAAAGGCGTGTGTTCCATGTCTTATGTAAGTGTATTCTAAGTTGTTTTTAGTATAAATTCTGAACAATACCATAAAATTAATGAAATTTTTTAGTGAAATAAAATTTCATAAATGTGATACTTTGTTACTGACGTTATGTCCCTTGCTTAAGAAGAATATTTTTTTTTAATGAAGAGAGAGGAAGAAATGACGTAGTCCATCCATTTTTGAAAAGTGACGAGGACAATAGATATGAAACTGATTGCGTTGCTTTTCTGTCATTTTTAGCAAAACAAACCATGTCGTCTGTCGTTTTAGAAGAAATTTTTGGTTGTGAAAGTATCGTATTTATGAATTTACATTTTACGAATTTAATTTTAGTTACAATAAAAATGTGTTTCAATAATTTTATGTTATTATTCAAAATTATATACTAAATAACTTGTAATACACGTGTAACAGATGTGTGACAGATGTGTTCAAAATAATTTATAGAAGTATACTAATATGAAAATTCATTGATCAGTTTATTTATGAATAATGCATTTTTTATATAGTAGGAATGTTCTGAATATTTACAAAAGGTGAAGGTAACATTTTAACGGTTCTTGACTTGTTGTTTGACATTCGAGGTATGTTAAGAGCTTAAGGATCCGTTAAGGGATGTTTAGCTAATTAAATATTAAAAAGTTGAATAGATAATGGATAAGTGTTAAAAAATGGGGTGTTGTACCCGTATTGTGATGGGGAATTGATTCGAGTACCGGTGATATAAAAGGGAAAGTTTATTACTTTAAAATGGTAGTTTGCAATCCAAGAATGCTAATGTATATGGACATTAATTAGCTGATGAATGGTTGACTTGATTGTTTTGTGTGTGTGTGTTATGTTTCTTCATTAAACATCTATGTTTGTGATAGTCGAGGTTGAATGATTCAAATGAGATACATTATCATTCCCTGTTTTATTTATATTATGCTATGAACATTAATTAACATGAGAGCAAGTATGAGGAAGGGTTGATTGTCACTCCCCGAGACTACACCCGAGACGCGGACACGGGACCTAGGACCTAGGACCACAAGTGATCCCAAGCTAACCCTGCTAGAATGATCATGAGCATACTAAAAATACTAAATTGATGCGGAAGCTAAATCATAATTTAAAATGAAAAGATGGGGAATACCCATATACTATAACTGAGATAAATGAGAACTGATGAGTTTAATACAAAAAAGATATTAACTCAATACTAAGTTGAATCTAACTATGTATGAAAATAGCCTCTAACTGACTAGAAATGCTAGGACAGGCCCCAACTAAGTCTAGTAAAACTGAAACTAAAGGACTAAAAATACTGAAAGGAAACTCATGACTATCGTCCTCGGAGAATGACGACTCACCACTGATTCTGCTGAACTGGAGATTGGGAATCGATCTAAGCATGATCTAGATACTGAGAACCTAAACCTACATCATGAGAAGATGTAGCACACGTATGCGTCAGTACTTGGAAGGTACTGAGCATGAAGGATATAGTAAAGCTGAAATAACATATAACTGAACAAAGCAATAAAGCAATGAAATAATATGCACAAGATGAGATACTGAATCTGAGCTAACTAAATGCAATGACCAATTTAAAGCATGTTGACTGAATACTGAATGAACTGTAAATATGGCCAATGCAATAGAGTCTGACTGAACTGTGGGAGCTACTAATAACCGACAATAAAAGCACATGAGCTAAATGTGGAGTCCGATGTATACGCCCCATCGAGAGGACCCAATATACCCGGCCAAAGGTATTGACACATGCTGGGGTGATCACTAAATGATGCCTACGGAGGGCACTTACACCTACGTGGCTCGTAGTTCTGGGACTATATGGGTATGTTGAACTCTAGTCCAACTCGGTATTATGCTACTCCCAATAGATTAAGTTATTAGAACATTATGACTGAATTTCTGTAATACTGGATAGCTCAAAACTGAGAATGCAACAATTAATCTGATAATGATGCATTAAAAAACTAAGGCATGTATAACTGAATAACTGAAATATCTGACCTAGCATGTGTAATTCAAGAACTAAAGAAATACATAGCTAGGGTTCTGGAATCCATGCAATAACTGAGCAATAATATGATAATCTGATTTGAAACATTTTAAATAACTAATTCATGATTATCTGTTGAATTCTACAAACCCTAGGTCTGTTCATAATCATGGAATCAAGAATCTGACTGAATTCTTGGGACCTAATGGGCGAAAGGAACCCACTAGTGAAATCCCACATACCTGGTGACGAATTTCATGGAGAAATCCTTCGATTTTTGGGCTGGAATTGAAGAAAACTGGTTGCGTTCTTGAACTAGGGTTCTTGACCTTTTTCTCCTCTTAGCGTTCTAATTTTCTATGCTTTGATTAATGACTTGACTTAAGGAAGTCCTAGTTATGTTTCTAGGCTTAAACTGACTAAATTCTCATGATTTAGGGTTTACACAACGTATCTTAGGGGTTAAACGAAATAGGAAAAGACAAAAAAACCCCTAACTTAACTGCTGTCAGAGTAATAGACGGATGGGACCTACGGGCCGTAGGTCAATCTACGGTCCGTAGATTGGAGTCGTCGGTCATATTTGCCCGACATGGCTTCACTAAAATGAGCATAACTGTCTACTCGGAGGTCGGAATTTAGCAAACTCGGTGGCCTTGGAAAGAGGATTCAATTATATATCATACCACAAGTCATAGGACACATAATTCCTTTTGTGCTAAGAGTTATGACCATTTGAATTTGACCCAATCAACAACTTTCATCTAACTGGCTACTGACCCTCATCTACGGTTAGACCTACGGACTGTGGATCGAACGACAGTCCGTGCTGGTCGACCGTAGTTCATGTCAGAGGCTGGGTAAGGGAGTCTGAACTACGGACCTTGGGTCTCTCCATGGGTCGAGACTTCACCGATTTTCTGAGCTGGGTTTTGGGAGGGGCTGCAGTGGTGAACCAGGGACCACCAGCACGGACTGTGGTCTGATCTACGGTCCGTGGATGGCAATAGTGGGTTGCACCTGCAACTTCTCAAAATCTGCATTTTTGGTCTATCTAGGATACGGGGTGTCACATTGATCATGTGGAGATCGTCCGTACTAGGGATTATTTAATTTTGTGATAGTGCATTGAGATTATTCTCATGAGATTTGGAGACCATATGTGCCATATATGGACCTCTTGAGTCCTCCATGGGCTACAAACTCTTGAAGAGTTTCCTATGAGCATCATTTATAGATGTGTCATGCCTCGAGACTCCACCCTAGACTCAGCATGGCACTCGGAACCCACATAGGCCTAAGAGTACCAACCAACCTGCTTAATCCACATAATCCAATAAAAATACCAATTTTAAATACTACTAAGAAAAAAAGGCCCATTATAATTAACCTCCAAGAAAATTCGAGAGAGGAAAACCAATTGGTCTCTTAATTAGAACACCAAATCCAACTAAACATAGCTCTATGAAACCTCTACTAACAAAATAACAATATCGACGTTGGGACATGGTCCTTGACATATTATGAAAATCGAAATAAAGACTAATAAAAGAAAAGTGTGTTTGTCCCAAGATGGAAAGATCACCATAATGTTGATGGTTATCCCTCAATGATTTATTG
This sequence comes from Solanum piurae, assembly GCA_029582685.1. Lineage (NCBI taxonomy): Eukaryota > Viridiplantae > Streptophyta > Magnoliopsida > Solanales > Solanaceae > Solanum > Solanum piurae. The sequence goes on from JAJOOO010080326.1 coordinate 47,073, forward strand.
CTTTCCAGAATCACAAACACGTGTCTTCCATCCTATTTCATAAAATGTTGAAGCGTATAAGGACGGTCAGTACAACGAGTAATGGAATGCAACCAAGGGGAAATGATATATAGTATACATATATAACATAACCGTAAAAGAAATACAAATCATAAGTCCAGACTCAAAACATTTGGACAAAGACCTTTCAAAAATCATTATGAATCGTGAGTAAGGTAGCCTTCACCGACATAATGCGACCCATGGGCTATATGGGTCTGGCCTCAACCTAAACAAGAGCCCTGATCCATCTATGTCGCATGAATTTGAGAAATATAAGAATATGGCAAACCAAACTCTCTTAAATAAAATATTGTAGTCATGGACATCTATATTTTAGGACAAGGACCTCCCACATCGGCAAAAGGGGTTTTAGGTGATGAGTCACAATGACTTTACACCTTATCGATGATACTAACAAACTCTCTTTAACGGGGGGGGGGGGGGGGGGGG
>JAJOOO010080327.1:0-32118 GCA_029582685.1 Solanum piurae
GAATGAATATTTTCTTTTTGGATTTCATATTTTTATATTTTCTATGAATAAAATTATACAAGTATGGAAGTAGAGAAATTTGAAACATTAATTTGAAAAGAAAAGTCAAAGAAAAAGAAGTAAAACAAAAGTAGGAAAGAGGAAAAAAAACGTTTAAGAAGAGAGAGAAAATCATTTTCTGAAATGGGACCCAAACTTTCCACGTGTCACAATATTAAAAGTGGTTTTATTTTTTAGGGTAATTTTGGTACACGAAATAAATGAATTTATCCAAATATCCTTAACTTTTCACCGAAATTACGAAAATACTTTGACTTTTGTTGCTCGTGTCATTTCGTGTCAAAAATCTGTCTTGCCAATTATATTTTTCCTAACTATTAAAATTTTGAAAATCAAAGATTTCTACCATATAATTTAATTCTTTTTTAAATTGAGAATCAGCAAAAGGAACAGTTGAATTGCTTGATTTATGTTTTTTTTCCTGTTAAAAACATGTTAAATAATTATATTACTTTACACATTTAAATATTTTATACCTAAAAAGAAAGAAAAAAAGTAGGCAGGATCCTAATAAGTAGGAGACAACTTTAACCACCAAAAGTATTTTTCAAAGATAGTGAAATAGTGAAATTGCACTTGTCATTTTTCTTCACAATATGCCAAATATCTACTCTTATCTTGCTTTTGGACAGGTATAAAACATTAGTATAAAACAATTAAAAATCTCTCATTTTATATTAAATATATATTATAAACATCTTCGATTATAAATATAATTCTCATACTATTAAATAATTCAAATGATATTTATATATAATTTTTTTTAAAATATAATATTATTTTACAAACTATATATAATGATTGTACAAACTAAATTTTATGTATGTTTTTTATAATAAACTTCTTGTATCAAATTATCTATTTTATGATTTAAGGTATTAATCTCATTTATCATGAATAATTATGTTATGGATCGCTTATTAGTAAAAAGTTCTTTTTAAGTCTGTCATTATGTCAAATTAAATCCTAATTTTATTGTTTATACCTACTCATAAAAGTATAGTCAATTGGCAGAGCAGGTAATAAAATGTTGACATTTGTGTATGACAAAGTGATACATTAATTGCTGTCTTTGAATCTTGATAAGCAAATTGTAAATATCTAACATACACGACAAATAAGTTTAGGTGTCCGTTTTTATTCCTTCGATGTTCGATATCCGCATTAGAGTCTGATTAAATTTATATTTGCTCTGAAAAGTCCCACATTAAAGGCAGAGGCGTATCCAGAATTTCGGTAAGATGGGTGCACGATTACGAAAAAATGGTTTTTAAATATAAATTTGATCAGTTTGACTTTTAGGTTCTTAGTTGAATCATTAAATTTTAAAAATTATAGGTCCAAAATATATAATAATACTAGTTTTAAAATTTTAATATACACATTTGATTTAATTATATTAAAAAAATTATAGTGCTAATTTTTTTAGGAATTTTCAACGTAACACACTTGAAAATTTTGAAAGATTTAACGAAAAAACAAAAGAAAAATTAGTTGAAACGCCAAAAGTGTAACTGATAAACACCTGAAGAGGTGTTACTCAAAAAATAGAAGATAGATATAAGATTTAAATTTATCCTCACTCAGAGAGGTGCACCCGATCATCACCATCATATTATTATATGATACTTTAAACGTGGGTTCACACATCTATATTTTAATATTTTAAAAAAATATAACACTACTATATATAATTTAGAGAGGGGAGCATGGGTTCACGTGAACCCACAGCAACCCCTCTGGATACGCCCCTGATTAAAGGTAAAACACTCTTTAACAAAGACACCTTTATCACCCCACCACACCCCTTATTGATAGTTTAGGTGTCCATTTGTGCCTTCACATTGAAAAAAATGGAAAGGAGATTACAAGGTAGAGAATCAAACTTTAGCCAATAAAGTGGAAATTTCAATAACCAACTAACTGATCATCTACTAAGATTTCCCATTTAGAAATTAAAGTCTAATACGTTAGCGAGAATTATTACTTTATTATGTCTTTTAACCCTCGCCCTTCACATATAAATTTTATATTACTTTCGATCTTGAGCTAACATGTGAAATACTATTTTACAAAAAGTAGCGCCTGGTGAGAGTTAAAGTTAGGATCTTTCTACGAGTATATGTGCTTTAAAATTACGTCGAATTATATGATTATATGACTAATTATCTGCTTCTCGAACACAAAATTTGAAAACACCGGGTGCACCAATATTAAGCAAAAAAAAAAAACGTTCTACCTAGGATTGCACCCTAGTTGCATGACTGGATCTATTAATGTCACGATCCAATCCACCGGGCCGCACGGGCACCTACATACTAACACCTAAGTAGGAGAACCCTCATATCCCAATAGTCAAGACATGCAGGGAATTAAGAAAACAGACAAATAAAATAAAAACATGTAATATATTTATAAAATAAGAACTTTAAAACGACTCTTAGTTAAGACTGACAAAGCAATTAACACCCCCAGAGATCTAGTCTAATAGGTACAAGAGCTACTAAGAGTACAAGCAAGACATAATAATGAAAAGACACAACTCCCACCATGCGGAAGGAAAAATAGAAGCTACTGGAGAATTTCTTTGTCTTCACCTAATGAAACATCGCCGACCCTGCATTCAGACTATGCCAAAAAGGCATAGCAAGAGTAGTATCAGTACAAAACCACACGTACTGGTAGGCATCATCGGTCAACCCAACGCCCACCGCATAATATAAGAATTCAACTAGCAAGAACATGCAATCAGCATCATATTAGCACCATTATTACTAACTCCCGACTCAGTCAACCTACTTACTAGGTTCTTGATCATAGCCTAACCATTCTGACTCATACAAGAGTTCACCATTACAACTACCAACATTCCCCCTGAATGACTAACCCCACACGACGTACCCTTGCCTTCTATTCATCTTACCCAGTCCTTGCCACATGACACTTTTTATCAAGGCTTCCCAACTACTGACCACAAATTCCTTTCTTCTACGATGGGATCTACCTAAGTATTTTCATCACGTACACTACTCTCACTTCTCACCCTTGCAACACGCGGACAACCTTTTCTCTTAACATTACAATCCTCACCCTTGGCCCTTTTCAGTTCATTCAGCAACGAGATACATAACAAGTTAAATCAACATAGTAGAGCAAATATATATAGGTCATCATAACCTTTTAACCCTTCAGGAGAAGTGCAATATCAATATCATTTACGAATAACGTTCAATTCCACAGTTCTCAATTTACACAGTTATATCCAGTCAATGGTCATCTCATGGAACCCACACCCAAACTATTAGTGTATCGGTACATGGTAGCCGTTCTAGGTTAGCGTGTCAGATTGTGACACCCGTTCCAATATTTATGTTGGTACGTGGCAACTAATCTAGTTGTTTATGCCGGTACGTGGCAATCGATCCCAGTTAGTGTGTCAAAATGCAACACCCGATCCATTCAACAAGTCACAATCATAATCACAAGCATATTCTCATAATCATACAATCAAGTCATGATTCATGGCATTCAATCATTCAACTATCCTCATTTACGATTTGTGTGATCAATAATGCAACATTCGCATACATACATACATGCATCATAATGAAGCAAGAATAACATACACAACATGAAATTACAACCATCACCTACCCCTAGTTTATCGTCTAAGGCTTCTTCCTACTGTTAAGTCATCTTTTACTCAGTGCACGAAAGCCTACGCATAATTTCTACCATTGATTAACGTTATACTACGCAGTGAGCACAAATTTATACAACTCAAATAACAAACCTAGTCCTGGGCGCCAAACAGTTGTAGCGGGGTTATAGCTCCAATTCAGGTTTCTGAAAGACAAGATGATGATTCTTGGCCGAAATCCACGATCTCTCGACATCCATGCACTAGAATTCTCTTCCTCCTTCTTTCCCAAGCTTAGAGCAGATTTTGCAAGGTTTCTGGGGTGTTCTCGCCTCTTTTTGGTGTTTTTGGATGAAGGAGAAAATAAGACCTCGCGTTATTTACATTTTGTTTCGCCTTTCCTGCTGTAGCGCTGCCGCCCTTGCGGTATATAGCCCGCCCTGACGGGACAATGGCCTTAGCATTTTCCTGAAATTTTGCTTTTCCTAAATAATGACGGTTTGGGTCGTTACAATCAACTTGTACCAGCAGTACAAGGCACCATTTCACACGTTTTATGAGGGCACTATTAATTATATTTATTTTCAGTTTCTCAAGATAGATATATATATATATATATATATATATATACATGTTTTTTTCTAAAGTTAACGGGTGCACGTGCACTCCCCCATAAACATGTGGGTCCGCCTCTATTTTTCACGCTAATAGCTGGCACAATTTTTTCTGATACATAAATTTTTAAATTATATTGAAAAATTCTTTGTTTTTATATACAAAAGCGGATTTACAATTAATTTTTTAGTTTATAGATTTTGTATCATATTTTTTTTATTGAACTGTAAATAGAATATTTTGGTATATTGAATGAACTTTTATACAAATAAATAAAATGTTGAACCAAAATTATTGAATTCTACTAAATTCAGAACTATAACGGTGGATCCGCTCATGATAGCGACTAATGTACTGATCAAATTAACCTTTTATCGATATGTTAAATGAGAATGGATCACATGATGAACATACGGATATAAAAAAAAACTCAATTTGGTGCACAAAATATCTCGCATTAACATAGGATCCGGAGAAGAAATGCATCTCAAGAGGTGTAATGTAGACAACTTACCCCAATACAAACATCAATGGTTACTTCCATAATTCAAACTAAAGAGTACGTAATCTATAAATCATACAGAGATAATTTTATTATTACTTTAAGAATCGTGAAATTTTTTATTATTACTCTAAGACTCCTTTCCAGGAGATGATGAATAGGAAAGTTTCGAGTCCCCCACCCCCCTTCTAATTAGGATAATTTGAAAGAGAATGTTAGATTCACTTAAGAAAAATAACAATTTTCCCTCCACTAATTAGGCTAATTAGCAAGAGAATGACTTTTTTTTTTGAGAATCAAATTACAAAAAAAAACACAAGTATGAATGCATAATTAATATTAAGATTATTTTATAGAGAAAAATTATTTTAAATATCTATTATAAAATTTCTAATTGAATTTTTATTTTTATTTTTATTTAATTGAAATGTACATATTCAAAACTTTAATCAATATTATATATTAAAAAATAGTTAAAATTGATATAATATTAACATGATGATTTAAATATAATTAAAAATATATTAAAAAATTATTCCACAAATTAAATCACTACATACGAAAAGTTCACCATGAAAATAATTAATCCTATTTTTTTCTAATCCTGCAAAAGTATTGTTGTTGCATTTTTTATAATTCCTACAAAATAATATATAAACATCAAATAAAAAATTATTATATAAAAATAAAAATAAATTTAACCAAATTTATGAGATATGCTAATAAATTAATAAAAGATATATTGATAAATATGTATATATGATAGGGATATCTGGATCTTTAAAAAAATAATTTTTTTGCTCATGTTTTTTTTAAATAGAAATATTTTTTAGCTTCTTCCCAACTTTAAAAATATTGCTTTTATAACCATTTAAAAATATTTTTACTGATTTGCCAAACACCTTAACTTCTTTTTAAAATATCTCTTTTCAAAATAAAATTTTTTGGCCTCTCAAAAGCCACTAAACCGGCTCTAAGAGACGAGTGTTTTTCCTAGTTGAAAGAGGATAATGAGATGCTAATTGGGCTACGTCTAAGTCTAATAAATGTTTTGCACTTAGTTATCCCCAATTTTGGAAAGGAAAACTAGCTACATATTCATGATATAATCAACCATGACATCAAGAAAGTGTGATATTGTTCAAACTTTTTAAAAATGTTATTATATTTATGTCGTATCTTCTAGAATATAACAAACATGACATCCATGAAATTTTTTGAAGAGGTTATAGTAGGGAGGTTTGGTCTAGTTCAAAGGTGAATTTTCGTTAGTTTGATCCACAATTTTTTTACTAGTTTGATCGCATTTAGTTAAACTTGCAAAAAATAAATAAATATTAGCTATATCTGTGCATTAAATAGGGGTCCAAGAATCAACCATATGTGAACTTGCCCCAGTAAAGTATTGTACTGGAGTTTCACTCGTAAATTAAATATTCAAATTCTAAGAAAAATATTGTGATTTGAATTGTGACTATTTTTCAATTACTTACGATGCATATATATATATATATATATATAAAACTTGCTTTGATTTTTTTTAAATAAATCAGTTTGTACACCCTTATTATAATGCATGCCTTTCCAATGGCGACAAATCTTTCAACAACGGAATGATCAATCTAGAAAAAATTTAATTAATTGTTAATACTACATTGATCATACCATTATTGAAAGATTTGGTCCACTTCTTGAAGTTTGTACCATCACTAAGTACTAATTCACTACTGAATATCAATCTCAATAAAATCAGGCCAAAACTAACTTCAATTAGAGGTCTTAATTTCTTTTATCTGTACTTTTTGTATATTGCGTAATATATTTTAATAATGTTTCTAAGTTTACTACAACAATTAGATATTAATAATGTTATTTAGGTTATTTCAAGTTAACAAGTTAGTCATTTGTATGTAATACATTACGTTAGATCTTGGTCAATAAGAAATTTTATTTAATATATAAAGATTTGAGTGGCTTAATTCAAGGTCTAAAATATTTTTACTATTAAAAAAAGAGAGCGTAAAAGGGTAAAAGAAAATGTCATTAAACTATGTAAAATGAATAAAAATGCCTCGCCATCAATATTTTAATTAAAAAATGCCCTTATTGTTACTTAATGAGTCAAAAATTTCGTTATGTCAAATAAATATATTATTAATTTTCCCTTTTTAACACATTTTTTCTTAATAATATTTTCTTATTAAGGAATATTTATCCCACATCAATTCAACAAAAGTAAAAAATTATTAAAAATATTTTTCAATTGTTAGGGCATTTTTGACCCATTAAGTAACAATAAGGACATTTTTAGACCAAAGTATTGACCGTAAAAACATTTTTGAACCAAACTATAAATGAAGGACAATTTTGTTTATTTCACATAATTTAAAGACATTTTTGACCCTTTTCCGTAAAAAGAAACAATCTTTCTTTCCTTGTTTTTAATAAAGATTTTGCATTTTTTTTCTTACAAATATCAATACTTTTTAAAGTAAAACTAAATGGATAAATCTATATTATAAAATTTTTGGGGGCTTAAAACGAAAACTTTACTAATTTTCAACATACAACAAAAGAGTGGTTATTTGTTGGTTTGGGCCCTAGTGACTATCCAATTCAGAACCCACAACATGTAGGCTGAATGATGATTTAAAGCAGGCAAGCTCATGTTATAACCAACATGGGCCTAGAGCCTAAGGTTGAAGGTATTGGGAGGGAAGCTTTCAAAAATGGCAAACATTAGATATTTATAGCTATAGTTTGCTTAATTACGAATAATAAAAAAATGCTAGGGGAGGAGGGAGGAGAGAAGCGATCGAGATCTAGGAGAGAGAGTGTAATTTTTTTGCGAATTTTGGAGAAAAAATACAAATATAAATTGTTTTGTATCAAAATGAATACATATCAAGAGGAGAGTGGAGAGAGACGAGCGAGATCGAGAGAGGGAAAAGAGAGGATTGTATTTTGTATTGTATTCTGCATTTATTTTGTATCAATTGTATTCAAAAGATAATAAATTATATTTTATATTTATTTTGTATTGTAGTCTTTATTTATTTTGTATTAATTGCATTTGAAATACAACGAATACAACAATATTCATCCTCTCTTTGATTGGATACAAATACATTTGTCTGAAAGAATGAATACATATTGTATTCGTACGAATACAAATACAATTGATACAAAAATATAAAATACAGTTTTTCGACTATTTATTGAAATAAAATACAAAACTCTCACCTATATTTGATTGAATACCATTGATACATAATATATTTGAATGAATTTCTTCTTATTGGCATGAGAGAGAGGGCGAGAGAGGAGATGTCAAGAGAGAGGGAGGAGAGGCAGAGGAGAGAGGGATAGAGATAGAGAGAGAGAGAGGGAGAAGAGTTTGCTATAAAAATTAAACAACATATTATTATTTTATTTTATAATATTTTTAAGGGAAAATTACAGAAATCACATACTTTTAAGGCAAAATTACAATCTATCCCTTAAAAGTTTATAATTACAGAAATCCCTCAAAATGGATACAATAATATAAGCGATGATACATTAATCGTTAAGTAAGATACATTACATTTTATACATGATACACTAATCTAATGTACATTTTATACATGATACACTATTTGATGCGCAAGATACACTAATCTGATGTACATTTTATACATGATACACTATTTGATACTCGAGATACACTAATCTTATGCGCGAGATACACTAATCTGATGCGCAAAAATGAGGGATTTTGGAGATTTGTAAAACTTATAGGGGATAATGGTAATAAGTAAACTAAAATGTGTGATTTCTATAATTTTTCCTATTTTTAAACTATAGTTATTTTCCATATATAGGTTGCTAATTTTGACTAGTTCCATAATTTTTCCTATTGGGAAAGTATAAAATATAGAAACCCCAACATATTAGGGCGCTAATTACATCCGATCACAAAAGTTTTCCAAATTACAATAATCTTAGGTTTTTCAGAATTCACAAATATATTGTTCCTTCGCCCGATATATAGCAAACGGCACATAAATTGTGTATCAGATATATATATATATATATAAGTTATGTGATAGATATGCATTACACAATTAAAGTTATAATGTATCTTTTTATTTATTTATTTAAAACTTTGCCGGCATAATCTTGGAGTGCAAAAAGTTACAAGTTGAGTTTGGCATCCTAAACTATATACAAGATCATTGAGAAGATGCTATTATATTCGTACTACTCCTATCCAAAAAAGGCCCTAATGGCCGAGAAATCTAAGGAGGTTCATAAGTAACATTGCTATCCTTTACCTCTTTGATTCTAAGAGATGGAAAACCCCATTTGTCCATATTAGTGTGGAGTGATGTATCTAGATTTTGAGAGAGATACAAGGGAAAATAGAATTTTTGTAATTAATTCAAATAATAGAATATTTTTGAGATTATGTTATCTTAAATCGTGTAGCTACATAATTTTTCCATTAGGAAATTGGTTGTGTACAGGATACCCACAGGAGCATATGATATCTGATTGGTGCAATTATTGGAAATTAATAAATAACACGTTGATCAATATATGTTGTGATAGGATGATTCAAGATTCCTTAAAGCTTAACTACAAATCTTGGGTTCGAGCCGTTGGAAAAGGAAAAATCATGTGGCGAATGTTTTCCCCAGAAACGAATCCTATAATGCATGAATTTAAATGTAATCGAATCCCAATACTGATAGCAAACACCAAATATAAAAATAAAATAGCGTGATGACTATTTATCTGAAATAATGTAGATAAACTTACTAAAATTAAAGGTGAGTATATCATATACCGCACCATAAACTAGCCCATATGCTCATTATACGAGTGAAATACTACTTAATCGTATAGAAAGACCAATGTAAGTAGGTTGAGACTTACAATTTAAAGATCAAGTTAGAAATTACTATACATCTCACTCTTTTTTTAAAAATAAATCCACTTTTACTATTAAAAAAAAATATGTCAAAGAGGGCTACAAAAAATATGTTTGACCAAAATAAGTTATTATTAAAATTAATTTACTAAAATAATACATTTCTTTGAAATTTTACAAAATTAGTATTTCTCAATAACGTTTTAGGTTATATTTTATTCAAAAAAATTCAATGATAAAAAGACAAAAATCTGACAAAAAAATAGACATAAAATGTTATTGTTAGTAACGTTTTATAATTCGTTACTTTGAGACATATTTTACAGCCAAAACGTCACTCATAGTGAAAATTGAAATTCAATCTTGTATATGCCTTATTCAACTTTCCACTACTAAAATGGACTAGAAAGTAATGGCCCCCGTACCAGCACGGGCCCAATATTATTAAATATTTTTTTTTGTTAAGTTTGTTTTTACGTGAAATTGGAAAAAAGAAATTTGATGGATTTAAGAGTGTGTTCTTTATGTAAAATATTATTTTTTCTATATTTGATCAATTAAAATCTTTGATTTTTTTTCCTTTTAAAATAAGCAAATGATTTCTATAATAGACGTATGAAAAAAAAATTACACATCATATTCTACATTGATAAGGTCTTCCTCAGTTTTCAACCACACCTCATCTTTATCCCATAATATGGAGCTCCCCCCATCTTCATCCCCTCCACCACACACATCCCTACCCTCTACATTCACCTCTTATAATATTTATCTAAATTATATAGAAATACTTTTAGGATAATAATATTTTCTAACCTATCAAAAACAAGAATATAAGTAAGAAACATATTTATTTTCCTAGAAATCATTTCTAAAATAATATTTTTAATCTCAACAAACACATCCTAAGTAATTATTAATCATATACTCATAGTATTGCATACTAAAAGTTGAGTAAGCTCTTGATCCATGAATAAATGATGATTGTCAAATAATAAATTATTATACTCATGAAAATATTATAACAGTAGATACTTAAAGCGACATTCTATACACATATAGAGTATTACTATTTATATATTAGCGAAAGATGATTCATTTTTTTCAATAGTCATCAATGTTCTTATTTATTTTTTTTACCAAAAAGAAATAATTTTAATAATTATATTTTAAATTTTAAATAAAAATATTTTTGTTTACTATTTTTTTTCTAAATTTTTAGTACTTTATATAATTATTTAATAATGGAATAATATTAAAAACAAATAAGAAATCTTTATTAATTTGTTATTAAACAAGTAAAAGGAAAAAATGGCCAATCAGTAAAATGAAAAGGAAGAAAGAATATTAGCCATGTGTTTATAAATAAAATTTTATTATATAATTATGATTAACTAATAAACATATTACTTCAATAATTTATTTAATTATAATTTATCTCCACTCTCACTTTTAATAATACAAAGCATCTGCAAAATAAGTACCCACTTTACGTAACTCTTCTTATGTCACTGATTAGTACATCCGCTAGGCTTAGGTTGTTCTCATGGATCGCCTCGGCACAAGCCATCAACGTAGTGATAAGAGTCACTGTCCGGCAATAAACCGCCACGAAATTAAGAGTAAAATAAAACTAAAACTAAAATAAAAAAATAAAAAAAAACCTAATTAATCTAACAAATCTACCCCCACTCCTATACCTACCCAAAAACATACTACACATAGGAAAACAAAAGGAAAAGAAGAGCAAAAACAGTTTGATGCTTTTTTAAAAAATAAAATAAACAACAACAATACCATACACCCCCACACTCCCACTTTCTCACAATTCTCTACACTCCCACTTCACATGACTAAAGGAAGAAAAAGTCAATAACAAAAAGAGACCTACACACACATACCAAAAATCTGCAAAAAAAATCTATCCTATATATATAGAAAAAAAACACAGGGAGAGGCATTAATCGAAAAAAAAAAGCAATATATACATCGTACTTTTTCACATTGCAATTGAAAACCTGGAAATCTGTTTACGCGATTTCAAGTTCCTGGCTCCTGATTATTGGTCCTTTCTTCTCATTAACTAATTTTCACAAGAGGTAACATTTATTTGTATTCAATTTTTTGTATAATTTTATGTCATTATTGTGCAAGACTTTGTTCCCATATATTGAAGTTATCGGATTTAATATGTATGTAACTCACTAATATTATTTAATGTTAATATTTAAATATGTTTAAACATGTTATATCATTAAAATTAGAATAAAATTTATATAATATCATAATTATTTATGGTATTCTTAAAGGTCTAATATTTACCTTTTTTTTGTTAGATGTGTGGAGTCTATATGATACATCTATAAAATAGTTGAGGTTTTGATAAGATTTATTTGAAATTTTTATGTTAATTGTTCTCCGGTACGTATACATATGAGTTTGTTTATGTGGATTAGTATGAATTCTTTTCTAGTAGAGTAATTATCATTAGTTAAATGGTAAAATTAATGTTGACTTGTATTAGCTGTATTTGGTTCATGTTATTTTTGTAGGTTATGATGGCATACTATGTCATTGACGTATGTTTTAATTTTTGTTTTATTTTAGTTGAATTTGTTCATTAAAAAAAATAATCTAGTTAGGATATTATTCTTTACTGATTTAGTGTTTATTGTATATGTATATCTTCTTAAGAATATATGGATGTCTCTTACATAATAAATGTTCATAGTCATAATGTTAGGCAAATTTAGACACGTAATAATAGTTTCAACTAAGAATGTGGTTACACGTCTTTTTTGAAACACTTAAAAGAAATTTAAGGATGTAGTACCAAACTATTCTAAATATTATTTTATTTAATTATGAAAATATCATTAAACAATGAAGATCTTCAGAATGTTAAAACTATTTATTCTAATATTTAAGGAAATATTTTTAATGTAGTATATTGATAGCTATTATAAGAATAACTCATTATGTATAAAAAAAAAAAAAAAAAATTAATTTTGTTAGTTCATATAACAATAATAATTAAATTTCATCTCAATTAAGAATGTGACTCTACATTTTTTTTGAGATACTTAAGAAACTCAAGGATGCGGTTATACACCTTGGCCAAATTCAAGGATGCGGTTACGTACCTTGGCCAAATTATTTTAATAATTAACTTTTATTAATTTAAAGTAGAGACTGTTTTATTAGGAAAATATAATTAGACTGGTTTAGAGAGTCGCCACTTAATTTTTAAGAAAAATAAAAAAAACTATTTTTTCAAAAGATTAAAACAAAAATCTAATGAAAATAATAAAAGGGGTTCGGGGTTCATATTAGCATTTCAGAAAGGGTTTGAAAGCACCCAAAATGCACGCTAATACGCGGTTATCCGGCAATCAATTTATTTGGCTAAATTCGTTTGACTTAATTTGAATTGAGCAATTTTATAGTTAGGGCCATTTTAAGGGAGAAAAGGAAAATATTAAGACACTATACCAGTTAAATACTTTGAAAAATTAAATTCTAAGGTGAAGGGAGGTGAGTTCTTAATAAGTCATTTTTTTAGAAGATTGATTAAAAATAGCTGTCTGTCGGGGATATTCAATTGTAATGACCTTAAGATTAACAACATGTAAACAAATATAAAATAATTAAGTAAAGAGGAAAATTTGGGCCCAAGTCTAATTTTATGTCTGCCTGGGCCAACACTTGGGCCTATTTTTCGTTTTGAAGCCTTTTGGCCCAATTTTTGCCACCTTTGTACCTGTCCTAAACTAAATTGAATATTTATTTCTTTGGGCCTTAGGCCCATCTTCCACATGTCCTAAATTCTAATAAGATAATAATAAATAAAAGAGCAACTTTCACATATAGCAAACACAAAATTCATATTTGTATGCTATAGCAAACTTTGCATAATTGTGCTCCATAGCAAACATAAATATGTATATTTCGCTATACATATACAAAAGAAAGCAATTGTATAATCTGTTTTGGTATACATATACAAAAAAATCAATTGTATAAAGTGAGAGAGGCGAGTGAGCGAGCGAGATCTGGGAGAGTGGCGAGCGAGATCTGGGAGAGGGGAGAGAGGGGAACGAAAATATATGTAGATATACAATTTTCACGCATTTTATACATTTGCGTTTTTGTATAAAGTGAGAGAGGTGAGTGAGAGAGCGAGATCTGGGAGAGTGGCGAGCGAGATCTAGTAGAGGGGAGAGAGGGGAACGAAAATATATGTATATATACAATTTTCTCTCGCTTTATACAAACACAAACGCATTTTATACAACTTGCGATTTTTGTATAAAGTGAGAGAGGCGAGTGAGAGAGCGAGATTTGGGAGAGTGGCGAGCGAGATCTGGGAGAGGGGAGAAAGGGGAACAAAAATATATGTATATATACAATTTTCTCTCGCTTTATACAAACACAAACACACTTTATACACTTGCATTTGTATAAAAAATAAGAGAGGCGAGGGAGAGAACAAGAGTGGCGAGCGAGATTCACCAGGAGAGAGGTGAAATAGCAATAGTTTGCTATGGGGTACAATTAAATCAAACTATATTTATAGCATTCAATTTGAATTAATAGTTTGCTATTATATATAATTTTCCCTAAATAAAATGACAAGAGCTTAGGCCGAAAATAACAAAATACAATTTTTAAAGTAAAGAGTGAGCCTTTGGCCCAATCTTATTAATTCTCTAAATTGCTTCATATTCTTTCAACCCCGGGACCTGTACGTCGACTTTTAATGGCCGGCTGACTCGGATAAAGGATTGGGCCTCCGTGGCCCACTAAGTAAATGCAAGGATAGAGTCCGTGAGGACCTGAGTAGATTTCACATGCACAAAAAAAAAAGTGAGTATTATAAGAACCGACTCGAGTCATTATGAATCATAAAAATATACTACTAATAAATGAACTCATAAAATAAAAGAAAACCAAATAGGGGGAGGGAGCCCAGTATGCTAGTACAGGAAAGACAACTGAAATACGATGAAAGACTATTTTGGTTTATTCTTTTTTTTAGAGATGGAAGATGAGAACTTCAACAAAACACAATATAACACATGGGATAGATAAGCGTTGCAGACAATTGGAATAATATCAAATGCAAGAGAAAGATTATGATTAAATTAATCACCAAAACCCATTTTGGTGATGAATGTATATTTTTTGGCGTATTTAATAATAATAATAAAAAATAAACCACAATGTGACCAAATACTTTGGCAATAAAATTAGAGGCAAGCATGGTCATGCTACAAGAATCCATTAAGCAGTGCTACTGATTTTGACATCGAGATTTACCCAAAAAATATATTATTATTTTTTTCAATCCAAACAAGAACTAAACCAGCTATTTTTAACCAAACCAAACATTAAATATCAAGTGACATTCATGAACGATGGCCGGAAACATATAATTGCTAACTTACGAAACACACGGAGAATTATACTAAGAATACATGATTAGCTCAAGCCAAAATGAAAGTCACATTCACATGAAACATTAGAGAACCACAGATTGCTAAGATGCTTCCCCTATCACAAGAATGGCTATAGTGAAATAAATAAATAAAAAATGTGACCATATTAGAGACTGAAATTTCCAGATCTTTCGACCATTAAATAGTACCAAAGCGATCCAAGCTAAACTCAGACGTAAAAGTAGACAGCAAAATCCCAATCTCATTTTGAGCCGCGACAAATAATATAAAGGACGAGCAGAAGAGATTAATAGATTTACAAAAATACTTTCAAAAGAACACAAATTCCTAAACTCAACTTACATTCAAAGAAATTAAACGCATTCGTCATTTTCCGAACACGTAGCAAAAGCAAGGTTATGATTTCATCAAAACAAGAAAAGAACAAAAAACAGACCGAAACTCAAACAAGAAAATATTATCCACGATATTCAAGAGGATTGTAAACGGAGAAGGCATGCTTAAATGGCTAGTAAATTCACTCGAAAACTAAACAAACGCTTCATCTATCTCAGAAATATTAAGGCAAAGGAGACAACTTAAGCCCAAGACAAATCATGTAAAGCTATCTCGAAATCAACAAAGAAATATTTCACGATTCAATACCCATTAGAATCAACAATGAAGAAAAGGGAGGCAAGAGTTATTTACCTTATTGTGAGCAGCGAATGGGACCGGGCGAGCAGAGAAGTAACTTTCCAACACCACAACGAGATTCCGACTCGAGCAACGATCAAGAAATCCGAGTAGAATATTGAACTTGACACCGAAACTAGTTCTCCTCTGGTTCCTGGGTATATATTTAGTATGTATTTAACTATGTTTAGTCAAGTCTTTCTAGGTATTTTTTGCTCAAAATTCTTAACCCCTTAACAGTGAAGAGAAAAGGTATTTATAGGGGAGTTTTGGGGTTTGCGATTTTTTGGGGGGAAAGGATAAAATCGGAATTTGATTTTGACCTCAATTTAAAAAATTTTCCTCCAAGGATGGGAAAACTGCTCATGGTACAAGATTTCAACAAAAAAATCCCATGAAATCTGGACGAAAAGAGAGGGTGGGTGGTTGTTGCAGAGAAAGCTGTGGGAGTTGTTGGATATTGACGTGTGAGAGAGAAGGGGAACGACTTACAGGGGTCGGTTGGATCGTTCAGGCGTTCGGTCCAGTCGTGTTGTTGGACTGTTCTGGGTCAAGTGAGCTGCTGGACTGGCAGATTTGCGTAGAAGAAGAGGAAAATGCGCAGGGGTCGGGTCTATGGCGTTGCGCGTGCTGTTGCTGTATTGTACTGGTGCGTTGCTGAAGCATTAACATTTGTTGGGTTTTCTTTGAACTGGATTGGGCCGGGTCAGAGGGAAAAAGGGTTGGGTCGGCTGGTTGGGCATTGTATTGTTTGGATCGTTGTATTGTTATTGACTTATTTGGGCAGAAATGGGCTGCTGCTGTTGGGAATGGTTGTATATGCATTGTATGCTGTGTTTGCTGAAAATTGGTTAATGGCCCAACTAGGACTAGATCAACTTATATTAAAAAGAAAATAGCCAAATTGCCTTACCACTTTGCAAATTCGGCTAAATCTAGACGAGACGGGTTAATATTAATTAATTAACGAGCTTCTTAATCTTAACAAAATAAAATAATTAATTTAATTGTAAACTAGTCGATTTAAATAAAAACTAATTAATTCGAAGTTAAAACTATAATTCAAATAAAATATTTATTTTAATGATGTAGAAAATTTTGATATGATTTTCAAATATTTATAAAATATATCAATAAATATATGAGAACCATGCATTAATTAAATCTTATAAAAATGACTAAAATCACTTCAAAACTTAAAAAATATAAACTAATTATTCTAAATCATTTGAAATCTAAGAAGCTCGAAAATTAATTTCTATCAAGGAGAGTCAAAATTGGATGTCCACAGAGACTTATAAAAAATAAGATTATATAAGTGTGGTGCAAAGAAGACAGTTATGTCTCTAAATGTCAAGACCATGAATGCGGTTACGCATCTAGGTCAAGACCAAATAAAAGTTCAACAATAAAAATATGAGTGAAACTATAGCATATAAAATATGTCCACAAATAATTAAAAGTAGGTATAAGTCAATAAAAGCAACAGTGCTGGAGCCACGGGACTCGAGGGATGCCTAATACCTTCCCCTCGGTCAACATAATTTCTTACCCGAATTTCTGATTCGCAGACCAAAACTAAAGAGTCATTTCCTTTTGGTTAGGGATTCAAACATACAGGTGACTTGGAACACCATACCTCAATTTTAAGTGGCGACTTCGAACAATTAAAATAATCCCTAATCAATACCGTCACTTAAATTGGAAAAACCCTACGGCCGTGCGTAAAAAGGGGTGTGGCATTCATCTTCCACAATTGTTTCCATGGACATCTCTGGTGAACTCATCATTCTTTATAGTTGTTGATAAATTGGAGCTACCTTCTTCTTCCCTAAAATGAGTGAGGTCGTGACATAGTCAACTTTTTTCTATCTTTTTTTATTTGTTTTTTCAGGAGAGATTTCGCTTTCATTTCATATATCAATCGGAGTAGATAATCAACTTTGTGCTCACTCCGTTTACTTCCTGATTAACTATCAAAAAATAAATTTACATTAACATATCAACAAAAAAGAATTATGTTTTACCTTTAAAAAAAAAAAGAAAAAAAGTTGAATGTGGTAGGTAAATGTATTATTTTGATGAATTGATTTTAATAATGACTTAATTTGATAAAAAAATTGAAAATATGTACCAAACGAATTTTTATTAGTACAGTTAATTTACCTTCGTCTTATTTTTCAAATAATTATATCACCAATTATGATTATTACCTTAAACTACTTTAAAATAGCATAATTATTTAAAATTATTATACTGCCAATAAATATAAATTAAATCGAAAACATGCTTTATTAAAATTGAATTTGATTTGGTATTTGCTCGTGAAGGAACGTGGGATGATGCAATGTGGATTTTTGATATTCTTATATTTTTTGTCAGTTATGTTACCATGTGAGACAAATATCAAAAGACTTTTGATGGCAATTATTGGAAAATTATAATTAATCAGATCGATGCGATAATATATATATATATATATTCCGATTTTTTAAAAACAATTATCCTTTATATTAATATTTTATCATAATAATTATGTTTTTCTTTTGTAAAATTGATCTTTTATATTATGTTATATACTTTTATAACAATATTTTACTATAACAGATATAAAAAATTGAAATAAATAATGTTATTATAAAGAGATTTGACTATATTTATTTTTTATTTAACAAAAAAGTCATATCCAAAAACCCAACCTATTACTAGTTGTAGTTCATGTGCATCATACCAGGGTGATTTGATGCTTGTTGGAATATTATTTAATTTGATATACATTAATACATGTAGTACTAATTAATAAAAACATATACTTATAATTAAAAGTGCAGTACTTGTATATTATTTTATTATAATATATGAAGTTAATCGTAATGTGGATTGTGGACATAACCATGACCGTAAAGAACATTATAGATCCTTGTGTTATGGTTTTCTTTCACAAAATGTACAACTTAATATTATGTAAATTCATTCCTAAGGAGAATTAAAGGAGAATAAGTGTTTTCTATCAAGATTTTTTTTTTCATTTTTTAGGATTTAAATTCAAATTCAAATTTTTTACGTAAGGATAGAAAAATCTTATTCATCTCATTATAATTCTGAATGATAATATTCAAATACTGTACGTAACGAAGTACCTTGAATAATAATTCTATGTTCTAATAATGATTAATTTGAGTTCAAGCTTTAAAAATGAAAATTATTTTTGACAAGGATCGTTTTACCCCTTAATGAGTCTATTTAGCGTGACTTCAACTTAATTTGTTCAGTGAATTTCAGATATCAAATGATTTAGAAAAAAAAACTCTTAAAGTATTATATATTGCCATAGTGCATACTTTTCTATATATGTTGGTTTATTGAATTCATGTTTACATTACATAAACATAATTGATGCAGATAAACTATACAAATTAAAATTACAGAGTATGAATAATACACAGATAAAGTATAAATAATGATTAATTTTGTTGGCACTGGTATATAATAATAATAATAATAATAATAATTATAATAATAATAATAATAATAATAATAATAATAATGACTAATTTTTTGAGCTCAACTCTTGGCTGACCCTTTCAACCTGATTTGTAGTGTTACTTTGTATTTGTGTTTCCTCCAATATCTCTTTTTCTACATCCTCAATCTGCAAATATCCCAAAAAATAAAAATAAATTATATATACATTGACATTATAAAATTAATTTATATATATTGGTTTATCAGATTATCAATTAAAGTTAATTATAGTTCTTATGTTTAAAGTACAAATATTACCATAAAAGCAGATTTTAGCGGCAATAAATATAGTACATATTAACAAAGAGTGCTAAATTCTTTATCGACATTAGTTAGCTAACATTAGATCCAATGCCGCTATATGTTTGAGGAACATTTACAAAGAGTGTTGATTGCCTCTTAAAAAAAAAAATATTTAGCGGTAATTAAACGATTGCTATTAATTTAATGGGCTAAAAATTATTTTTGATGTAGTGAAATGTCAAGTGTTTCACTACATCCAATGCCACTCTAAATCCATCTTAGTGCAAAAATTCTAAAGGGAAATTATAGGATAGGAATTGCGGATCTAGAGAATAATGTATGAAAAATTCATTAAATATTTAAATGTGAAATTAATTATCAATTGAGATTAATTGTTATAAAAATCATAAACTTGAAATTCTGAATTCATCTCGATACTAACCTTGTGAATGAGATCTTGAGCTTGGTTGGCATATTTGACAGCCCCTTTAGCTAAATTTTCTATTGAATCAAGACTTTCTTTTAGCTTTGAATCCCCAGGAAGTTTCTTTTCAACCTCTTCAGCAATATTTTCTACTTCCTCAGCTACCTCCTCCACTATCTCACTCATAGTTTCCACTGTTTCTATTGCTTTATCCGCATAACCTTTCAAAATAAATCCAAAAATAATTAATATTTTTCGTGAGTTTAAGTTATATATATCGTCAGTTCTATAATTTTTTACACTATTAGGCTTTTTATATGCTTTATCTGGTAGCACAATCAGAATTTTTACTAAGGAGAATTAAAAACATGAAGAAGTAACAAATAGGTAAATAAGTCAAGAGAATTCATTGTAATTGTCCTTCAAGGGGGGTTTGGTTAAACCCCTTGCACCCACTTGGCTCCGCTTATGGTTGTAGTAGGTATTTTATTTTCAAGATTACAAATCACATATTTTAAAAAAGGTTTATCTATAAATATCTTTTGATGACATGATAATATAAAATTTCTTTTATACAGACCGTGTATATAACTTAATTCAACCTATGAACATTATGATATTTGAATATAGGATTTCATTATCATACTTCAAAGAAAAAACAATTTTTATTACTTACTTTTGAGTAGTTGTGAAGGGCTGACTTTGTTCTTGAATGCAGGTAGTAACAAAGGTAGAAGAAATCCCAACAACCATTTTTTCCTGCATATAACAACCACTTCAAAATATGATACCTCACAAAACCAATTATCTTAGTCCATTTTTTTTAATCTTTATACAAATCAGATTCACTATTTATAACCTTTCTTAATCAATGTATACATAGATAATATATACACTATATACGTATATTATACATATACCATATATCCACCGGCTATTTTTTTTTGTTATAGTAGCTGGGCAGACAATTATTTAGCTTAATTCTTTATTTTTTTACAAGAAAATAAAATAAGAAATTATTACCAGCCAAAAGATGAAGAGTTTCCAGGAGGTGAAGAATCTGATCCAATACTGTTGGCTGAATTGCACCTAACACTATGAACATATGATCTTCTTGAATATGTATACACAAAAAGTTAATAAATTTTTGAAAAAAGAAAGAGTGAAGAAAATTAAAACTTACATGAATATTCCAATTTTTGCATTGGAAATGAGGAAATTGAGAGGTTTATTGATCTTTTTTAAATGAACATATGATCTTCTTGAATATGAAGGGTTGGATTTTTTAGAAATAATTTGATTGTAAAATGGATCTACATAAGTAATTTTAGTGGACATTTTGGTTTGATTCTAAAACTTAGATCAAAATGAAATTATTTTCTTTTTCTTGATGGACTTATAATAAGTAGAAGAAGTATATGTATGGGGAGCCTTGGTTTTAATAAAGTGGATTGTAATCATGTGCGATGACTAATTATAAATTAAGTATGTCATGTTTTCATCATAGGTATTAAAATAATCATGTCAAATGGAAGTGTTTTGCAAGAGGAGATTATTAAAATTCATAATCATGGATGTAATCCAAATATTGAAAATTAAAGTCTGTACAGCTTGGAGAAATTTTGGGTTTCTTATTATGTACTGTCACATCAAAATCAAATTAGCAAATTAGAGGATGTAGTATTTATGCAACAACAAATAACTTACTTCACAATTAAATATTTTTTATATATATAGTTAGCAAATTTTTTAGAATATATTTAAAATAAGAATAAAAATCATTGAGTTCACATAATTTTTTAGATGAATATCTAAACTTGCCCCTGATTTAATTATATCATAGAGTTTTGGCATTAGAAGAAACAAGTCATGAAGATAGAGTGCCTTCTAGGAAGCCACCTTTTTTTATTTAGCGGAGGATCTATCGAAAATAATATTTTGATCTTTTAAGAAATACGATAGAGATAAAATTCGTATTGATTCTATTTTCTTAAGATTGCCTTGTAAAATTATACTGAAAACATTATTGTTATGGTTGATATTTCTTAGATATTCGAAAATTGAAGAAGCTAATTTTAGTTTTTATTGTTGAGACTTTTTTATTTCTTTTTTTGACTCAGACAGCTTAGAGAACATGATTCACGATTCCTCTTCTCTCTCCCAATCAAAATCTATTAATTTAAGTGATGAACAAGATATATATTTTTAATTTGAAAGATGGTGACACAATATAATAAATAATGCATTTTCATTTTAAAGGAATACTCAAATGATTTTCGACTCTAAAGAATAACAA
This sequence comes from Solanum piurae, assembly GCA_029582685.1. Lineage (NCBI taxonomy): Eukaryota > Viridiplantae > Streptophyta > Magnoliopsida > Solanales > Solanaceae > Solanum > Solanum piurae. Next base: position 22,355 of record JAJOOO010080327.1, read on the forward strand.
ATTTCCTCCTCCATTTTTTAATTGAACCATTTAGGTCTTATAAGTTTCGGTTACCTCGCACCATTGGTCCAATCTAATGATCAAGATTAACCTAGAATGCCAATGACATTAACATCTATGGAATGCTAATTCCAATTGATCCTTCATCTAATCAATTTTTAAACCATTTGATATTTAAAACTCATTTATCGCGTTAGGTAGATATAAATTTCCTATCAAGTTTTTCATTTTTTGAATTTGAACTCGAAATGCCTGATTTAAAGTTAGATATTGAATCAGATACGTTCAGGTGATATCTAAAAAAGACTATACAATGGAGAAGGCTCATGACTTTTGATATGTTTATAACATCTTAACTTCGATAAATTAAATATGATTTATCTTTAGTTTATAAGAAATTCTTATTAGTGAACATTGATTGTTAGATAAAATGTGATGACTTTCATTTAACAACATATCGTGAGATAACTCACAATTTGATGATTTGGTTCGTAGCAGTTTAAGTATATCTAGAAATTCTTTTTGCATACTACACTATTTTGAATAATAATATCTAAGCGTTATCGCGAATTAACTCCGCCATTAATTTACATTATCAATCATTGTCACTATGACCTACTACTCACATCAACATGTAAATTATTAATCCAAAAGAACAGCTCACAAAAACAAAATTAAAGGCAGCATCATTTCAGTAGCGCACTAACCCAACATAAACATACATTCTGACCAGACTCCTTTTTACCCTGCAGAATTTGGTTCCCAAATTAATACAGCTAATTATTAGTACAATTAATCTGTTAAAGAAATATAATTAAACAAATAACAATATGTTTTAATTGAGTAAAACAAGTCTAGGTATGTTCTATGTGAGCTCACTTGAACTCAATATTTTTTACATAGAAAATAGATATATATTCTAAAATCCAATAAAATTTTAGCAAAATTTCAAATTAATGTACAATTTCAAAAGTACTATATGATTTATTACTAAAACCTTAAAAGGTTGATTTTAACAAGTTTTAATCTCGAGTCTCCCTTTATAATCATAAAAGTTTCCTTAGAATGAACAAAATGCTATATGGATGAGAAGCATAATTAAAGATTAAATTGGAAAGATACAGAGAAAAGATTAATTATATAACTTCTACACAAGAACGATAATGCCCAAATCAAGAAATAGTCCTATTTTATTTTATTTTTAACAAATTAAAAACATGAGTGTGAGTAGCATATAAATTTGTTAAAGATTATTGTAATGTTTGCCCATTTTTTTTAATAAATAAAAGCCAAGGAAGTAAACCTCCATTTCCCTTCAATATGTCACATTTTAGCTATTACAATACATAGTTAAGGGTCTGTTTACATAACCACTAAAAAAGGTCCTAGAACCAAATCGAAAAAGAAAAAAGAAGAAGAAAATACTACTAATTAGATGCTAATTAATTTTTCATCTAAGGTTCGATATTTGTATTACGCTCAACTAATTTCAAATTCACGTATTGCAATGCCCATTTGCATCCTCAAGGACTCGTACCTAAGAAACCTAGTTAAGGACGGAGGGATCTCAACCATCCTACTGCAACACAGGTCGGTAGATATGCTAATTAATTAAGAGAGCGTAGAAAGAAAATGCTTAGCTCTTGACCCAAATTTTCTTCAGGATCAACTAAATGAAAAGACTCTGAGTCATTAGATCCATGAACTCTTTCAAATTTTCCTCTTAGATACATTATATCATCATCATCATTATCCTTTTTTATAACTCCTTTTTTCCCATGAATTATTCCAGCTCCAACAATAATTGACTCCATTTGTCTCAAAACTGGCAAACCAACTTTTGTAGGTTTTCTTTTAACTGCAAACCCTACTTTCTTTCCATTACAATACATCCTCCATATTGGCATAGACAAAAGAGACGCGGAAGAAGAAGAAGAAGAAGAGTAATCATTTGTTTTACTCTCAAGAGCGATTCTCACTACTCCCTTTTGCATTTCACGAGCAAGTGAAGAAGTTGAAACCGCGAGTTCAAGAAGAAGAATAGGGTTTGTGGAATTAGGGTTTGACTGGATACAAAAGTTGACTTTTCCTTTACGCGAACCAAAGATTGTACCTGTAATAGTTATAGCTGAGGATGATGATGATGATGATAATGATGATGAGTTGTGTTTGAAGTAGGGTATGTGTTTTCTATCGTCATTTTCTTCTTCAACGAAGATGCAATTGCATCGAGGAATAAAAAGTTTCATAAGTGAACGAAGAAACCTCCATGAACGCACTTGTTTTTCGCAATCCACGGAGGTTATGGGACTAGTTGTTGTAGGATATGAAGTTATCATATTGATGAATGAGAAATGAATAGAGGCTTTAGATTGGTTTGAGTGATAGTTGTAACTTAATTATATAAAGAAAATTTTGAGACAAATGATTTGGTTTTGTTGTAGCGGTCAATAAAGTTGGTGAAAATTATAAGAGAATAAGTTTCAAATTATATCCGATAAAGAAGGAGAAATGTTTTAAATAATTTTTCTCATTTATTTAAATAAATCTTGGGGGACAAATTTATATTGGTGCTTTTGTTTGTTTATAGAAGAAAAAAACATAACTTTAAAGTAGTCTCTTCATCCCAATTTTATGTAATGCATTTTGAATAGGTATATATAAAATTCAAGAAAAAAGACTTCTAAATTTATGATATAAAAGTTATCGATATTTATGTGATTATAATAAAATAGAAAGTTTAAAGTCAAATTATTTTTTTATTAGAAAGATATCAATCTTTTGAGAGAGATCTAAATAATGGTGCACCACATAATTAATTGGGATAAAAAATAATAACTAATGGATTAATTAAGGTACATGCAAACAACGTCAGATCAATATTATTATTGAAAAGATAAAAGTATTTTGAGAAAATTAATTCTTTAAGAGGCGATTATATAAGTGAAGAAAAGGTACACAGATAACACTTGCAAAAATGATTTTAATTTCATTGAAAAAAGTTGAAAAGAAAATTAAAAAGTGTTGAGCATGGAACATAGAATTTGAGAAATATAATGTGGCAATTATTAATCTTATACCTTTTTGGTTTTGGCTTTAAGGAAAATAAAGGTGATGAATTTCAACTATTCTTGTCATTTTATATGATTTTTTTATATCATGCAAACTTCCAAAACTTCAAATAATTATTATCTAAACATGTTTTTATCTCCTGTACTGAATTGTCTGTGTTGAACATTATCATCTGAAATAAAATAAAATTGGACACATAAAAAAAGAGACGTCTTTTCTTGGCCACTTAAAAAAAAGAGAGGAACTTTTCTCTTTATTTAAAGAACCAATGTTCTTAACAAAGTTTAAACGTTCACCAAATAAAACATGTCAAATTTAGGGGAATTCCGAGATATATTCTGCTTAAATTATTTATCGTATAATATAATACTCTTCAAAATCTAGACGATTGTGTTATAGGCTAGTAGTTTAGTTGTTCCTTGAGAAATTCGATCTAAGCAACTAAAAAAGGAGAGGGGTGGTGCGTACAAGATTCGAAAAAAATTCATCGCTTTATAACTAACTTAAGATTATTAGCAATTTAGACTTTATGTAATCGTGTGAATTGAATAGACTCTTACTATTATTAAAAAAATGTCTTATTGCCGCGACAATAAAGCAACAAAAGATCAAAAAACATGTAGGGCTATTATACCACTAGGAAAAATTAGATTGGCTCCAAAATTGTGTACTATAATGTCACAAAAAAGATAAAATTTAATTTGAAACGAGTCCACGATAGGAAGAAAAAAAAAACTCTCTAATATATTGGCAGACCTTTCATATGGGAATTGGACAAAGTGATTTATCTATAAGGGGACGTTTGATTACTGTATAAGAGTACATTTTATTCATGAATAAAAATTTGTATTAGTTTTACTATGTTTGGTAGAATTTTTTTATTCGGTTGAAAAGTCAACATAACATATATCATGTTTGGTTGGTAGGGTTCTAAATGTTGTATAAAAGTTATTCATGTATTAATTTTATAAGTTATGCAGGGTAGAAGGTGGAATAAGTTATGCGGGTATTAGTTATACATGTATTAAAATAGTAAATTACACATTTACCCCTAATAAATTAATTTCAAATCATTATTTATTGAGAACTTTACCTAACTATACTGTTTTCCTAACTTTTTTTCCCCCTTTTTTTAAATACACAAACAACCTTTTTCTAAGCCCCAAAGCTCGTGCTAAATTTAATCGTCGTTAGTGTTGCAGTTTAGCCTTTTGTATCTTCTATCCATGGCTAATTTGTGTCAAATCAACGGAAAAATCTTTATTTTTATAAGAAAATTCTGCATTTTTTTTTCTTCTTTACTGAAGAACCTTTTTCTTGTTTTTGTTCTCATTTGAATTTCAAATGTAAATATTTTATTAATACTATAAATTGGATTGTATATATTTTATCGGCGCATATGCTAATCATATATAATCGTTATATATTATTAAATATATTCCACATATTTAATTAAAATGTATTATTATTTTGTTTATGACGTGAATTTATACCTAATTCATCTATTAGGTATATTAAAATATATAAACAATATATACAATATATTGATAGAATATTTAAATTATATAAAATAGGATATTATCATGTACTTGAAATATATTAATGATATTTTATTTTTATAAGCTATAAACATAAAAAAAAATAGCAAAAAGAAAAAAACAGAAGTCCAGTTTAGTATAGAGGGAGGATTTTTTTTCTTTATTTTTTATTCAAAAAGATAGAGAATTTATACTATTTGGTTACTTATTTATTTGTAAATAATATATATTAATTTACAACAAATTCAATATTCAATAATTAATAATTCATGTATTAAAATCTCTGCATAATTAAATAATACCTACATAACTAATATATGCATAACTAAACTCAACATAATTGAAGCATGCATAACTAATACCTGCATAACTGAACTCTGCATAACTAATACCTACATAACTAAACATGCATAACTAATACTTGTATAACTCTAACCAGTAACCAAACGGCCCCTAAATGTATAAAATGGAGACAAATAAAAAGACATGTCAACGTGTACAAGTCTAGACAAAACATGATGTGACAAATCAGTGTCTTTTAGGGTCCATTCTTCATGCTCACATAATAATAATCATTTATGAGAATTTATATAAAATATGTAATTATACTAAATACTCATGTAATGTGAAGTTGATTAGTTAGAATTTGATGTATATTGGATTCAATAATTAATTAACACTCGCGGCCTCTTTTTAGTTATGATAATGTGTGCCTCTCTCCTCTCTTCCTCTCTCTCGCTTCTCTCCACTCTTATATATATACAAATATAAATTATATATACACATATATAAGTATATGAGAATTATACAAATACAATTCGTCTCTCTTCACTTTCTCTTCCATCTCTCGCTCGCCTCTCTCTTCTTTCTTCCAATCTCACTTGCCAGATATACAAATGCATATGTATACCAGTTCCGTATATACAATTCGACAAATATACAAATACAATTCACCCATCTCCACTCTCTCGCTCGCCTCTCTCCTCCCTCTCCCAATTTCACTTGCCTCTCGCCTCCCTCAAACATGTAGCTACTAATCGTAATTAGCAAACTATAACTATGAAGCCTAATTAAGTTATTATTAGTGGCTATTTGTGAAACTTCCCCATATTAAATCTTTCAAGTGGGCCTAATCAACCAATTTAGGCCCAGTAAGCACAATCCATTAAAGGCCATGCATCAGTGTGACTCCCACCGACTTCCTGGGCCCAATTCAGAATAATCCATTAGGTTATCATCTTGTCGATTAGGTTATCATCCTAAGCAAGTCTCGAAAAGACTATGACGTCTTCCCTGATCGAGCATACATAAAAGGAATTAATCCTCCATTTGTAACTAAGTATCGTCTTATCGATAAGAAAGCTAATTATATATCGAATAGATAATCTACTTTGTAACTCAACAAACTAATTCAAAGGCTCAAATTAAGTAGGAATGCAATTGCATATTGACGACAATCAAAATTGATATGTACTCGTAATATTTCAAATATATCCAATTAAAAACGCCAAATGGCCAAAGAGTCGATTTATACCAACCGTTATAATGGATCTAGAAGAATAGTCAAATACTTACTTTTTATTTAAGCACTAAACTTAGCTTGGTATTAATTATCCCTTTAAATACAGACATTAGCATAGGCAGATTCATGATTTTTAGAGGATGAATGTACTATTATAAAAAGGTAAATTTAAGATATAAATTTGTCCAATTTAATTTTGAGGTTTTTATGGGTGAATTCGTTAAACTTTTAAAAGTGTTGGTCCAAAATTAATTTTCTCTTTTAAAATAGTTTTTTTTTTTTTTATACATATATAGCTATATTAGGTAAGGTATGGTGATTGGTGATTAGTGAACCCATTAACGGTATGTTACATCATTCGCTGTATTTGGTTTAATCCTATAAATTTTTGCGGAGATTAAAGAAAATAGGAATTTAAATGCGTCAGACTTGAAAACTTTAAAAGATTAAAGCAAATAAAAAAAAGTATTAAACTAAAATGCTTGAAGTATTGTCAATAACTACTTAAGAGGTGTTATCAAAATTTAGAAAGAAAAAAAATAGTAAAATAGACATAAAATTTGAGTTTCTGGCCTTATTTTGAGTGGTGTACCCAATCATTATCACATCATATGATACATTAAGTCTGAATTCACACATTTATATCTAAGTAAGTATTATAACATTGGAGTATTATTTATAACATTGGAGTATTATATATGATCTAGAAAATAATATATGCATACCTTTACGTGAACCCAAAAACCCCCACCTAAATATGCCCTGCAATAAGTGTATTATGGATCTTGAATCATCTCAACTCCATGTACTTGATGTCAATTTCGAAGCCTTCGTTATAGTAGGTTCCTCCATGCATACATTGAATATATAAGCATGTATTTATAATTGAGTCATATTATATGGTGTTTAATGTAATTTATTATCTTTTCAAATAAAATTTAATTGGGGTGATCTTTCAATTATAGACCTAAAAATATAGTGACCCTCCCCCCCCTTCTTTGTTCGAATGATTTACAAAAGATAACTTTGGAGATGAATGGTATTGAATTTTAGACTCATGTTTATCTTATAGGTAACTTCAAATTAAATAAAATTTAATTTGTTATTTTAAAGATTTACTGAAATAAATGGAGGTCGAAAATTCAAGACTATCCATTTTCAAGATAATTAGATGTGATTTCTTGTTTTTGTTCCACCTACCAAACCCGTGAAAAGTTCATCCCAACTTCTCGTTGGCCCATCCGAGTTATCCAAGACAACAAATATACATAAGGTAGGGAGCAATATAAATTTCACTTGTTTAGGAGTTAATAACCTTCTTTCTCGTGAGTTTGCAATATTATCAATTCTACTATAATTCTTACATCGGATACATGTATCTGGTGTGTCCAGATACGTGTATGGATACATGTTAACTAAATACATACGATTAAGTGTATCTAGATAAAGAATGAAATTAAGGCATAAACTTTGTCGGGGTGCAGTGCAATGAGCGGGATAGGAACTTTGTCGGGGTTTCATGCGTTTGGAACTCCTTTTTCGATAATCTTAGGTAAGTGGAACGAGGTAACGTGGTGTCTCATGCATAGTATGCGTGTATTTTCAACTTTGTCTTAGCTCTCTCTTTCACTACATTAATCTCAATATAATACTCCTCATTTTTTTCACTGTATGTTTTTCGTGTACATTTTTTGTTGTACTCAACTGTAATGACCCGAAAGGTCATTTTGGTAATTTTTCATGGAAATGACTATTTTGCCCTTTCGGTAGTTGCCCCGAGTCCCATGTTTTGTGGTTGTAAAGTTGGTTTGAGGAAAAGTTGGTAAAAAGTTGAGTTTTTGAGAAGTTGAGTGTTTATGAGTTAAAGTTGGTTAAAAAGTATTTTTTTTCGAGTCTTTTGGAGTTTCGAGGCTCGGATCGGATTTCCGTCGATCCCGACAGTTTTAGAATGTCGAAACGGGTCTGTGTGAGGTTACGGAGTTGAATTTGGAGTTGAAACGAAGAATTGAGGTCCTAAGTTGCTAAAGTTGTGAAATTTTGATAAAGAGTTGACTTTGGTCAACATATGAGGTTCCGAGGCTCAGATTGAAATTCTGAGAGTACCGTTGGTTTCGGGAGGCGATTCTAAGTCTAGAATGAGCCTTGGTTGAATTTTTAGACGCTCCGTTTGATTTTCGAATTTTTTTTAGGCATTAACTAGTTTCTTGGCATCTTATTGAATTTCGGGTCAAGGAGCCCTCGAATACAAATTCCGACGGTTCCATTGAGTCCGGAACGTCGATTTTAGTGGGGGTACATATTTAGTTTGTGTGCACGAGATTCCGAACGAATCCCGAGGGTCCAACGGGGACTTAAACTTTGGTGTTATTGTTGTGTTTCAGCTGCTGTATTTCAGCTGCAACAACAGTTTTGTTTTCCTTTTTAAAGTCAAAATCAGTAGCTATTTTCCCACAACTTGAAAATATCCATTTCTCCATTTTTAGACTTTGAGAGCTCGAAAATAGGCAATTTCAAGTGGTTTTTCGCAAGGAATTCATTGGGTAAGTTATTTCCAACTTATATCTTTGATTTCCATCGATTATTTATGGATTTTAACATCAAAATTTGAGATTTCAAGTGTAAAATTTGGGGGATTTTGTCTAATCCGAATTTAAAATAGAAAAATTGAGTTTGTGAACTCATTTCAACTCCTTTTTCGAAACGGGTTTCACTATTGGATTCTAAATTTCTTGGGGAACATTTTCACTAAAAATTTCCAGATTTCGAGAATATTTTTCCGGAGCGAGATTTTTGACCATTTTACCATTTCTCTCCAAATTTCACGATATTGGTGTTGATAGATTCGTATTGATTGTGGGATTCCATTTATGAATAGATTGTGGTGATTTGGAGCGTGCTCGGAAGGGTAAAACTCAAATTTGAGTTACTAGTTGAAGTGTTTTGAGGCAAGTGGCCTCTAAACTTTGTTAAACTCTTAGACTACACATGACTACTTTCCTAATTGTGTTGGGGAGTAATGGGGATTGAGGATGGGTTTTATTTGTTGATTGAAATTGTTGTAAATGAAAGATGGGGAATAAAACGAGCTAAATGTGCTATATGTGACTTGAATTTGTTGAAATAGGTCATGTGATAACTGATATTGAGGGGATAGAAGAGCATGTGTAATACTATGATGTGGTCGTGATATGGTTGTGAATGAGACAGATGATGTGTAATACTATGATGTGATCGTGATATGATCGTGATTGATGACATGTGCATATTCATTATTCATCCCATGTGTGAACTATCTGTTGCATGAGTTTTGAGACACTAATATGAGGATGGATGGATATGAGTCGCAATAGAGACTAGCTCTGGCTAGAGATATATATATGAGATGGACTAGCTCCGGCTAGCGATTTGGATGCCGATGGGATCTGGTTCCGACGGTGATACATGGTCCATGTGTGGCCCCCATGGGTTCTGATTTGAGTATTCAGCGCGGTCTGATTACGTCAACAGATGTGTATCTTAGGACAAACATGCATCACGATTACATGACATCATTATTGCATTTGCATCGCATCTGACTTCATCTTTGTTTGTGGTGTGTGGATTTTACCTACTTGCCCCTCTTCATGTGATAT
>JAJOOO010080328.1:0-18011 GCA_029582685.1 Solanum piurae
AGTCGAGACTTAGCTAATTTCTGAGCTGGGTTTGGAGAGGGGTTGCAGTGGTCAACCACGGACCACCAGCACGGGCCTTGGTCTGACCTACGGTCCGTGGATGGCAACCGTGGGTTGCACCTGCAACTTCTCAAAGTCTGCATTTTGGTCTGTTCTGGATACGGGGTTTTACATGTGAATTATTCCGGATTGATTTTATACACTTATCACACTTATTTATTTTTAAATCATTTTCAATCATACATAAATCAAACTTTTAAGGTCATTATTTTTGTGTATGCTTCAAGCCATATAGGAATTTAAGCCTCTTGTGGGTTTTAATCGTATTTCTCGAGTCATAATCTCCCCTACTATAACCCACCAGTCACTACAAAAAAAACTCAAATTTTGGGGGTTATAATTGCATACTGCGACGGTCAATAACTCCCACAATTTAGTCTTACGACAGTTGAATAAACTTCTGCAATTAGGCGTGTCACAATTAAGTCACGGAGGTTTCTTGGCAACTTGTACTGATGTTTGAGTGCATATTATGTACTTGCTAACGATTTTCATTTCTCTACCAGCTGGTTGTGCGTAGCTATATTCCGGAAAAGGAAAAGCCTATGCCTGAGGAACCATCTTCAACTTGCTGATTCCCCGGGACTGATTAGGCAGTGGATCGCAAATTCAAACAGACACAATTTAGGCATTGGTTCAAGTTTTTGACCTATGCTTGCTTATAATTATATTTGCAAACTCTCTTTTGGATTAGGTTTTAATGCAATAACTCCTTATTGTCTTCATATTTGAATGTCCAAAAGTTTCTTGGTAATATTAGAACATAGAGAAGTGTTTTGACTTTTATTTTGTCATAATAGACCACAGCAAACCATTTGTTAAGGATTAACTTATCTATTGATAACATAAATATAGTGATGACAGATAATGTGAGAACTAAGAAACAACTAAAAGTTTTAGGTATATTTTTCATCATTGTTGTTTTAATTATGTATCTATCTTCAAATTTGGGAAGGGTTTAATTGATATACATACATTCATATCATAAATAATTTAACTTATATGCACCAATTATATACATAATTTTGACTCTATTATTGTGATTAGTGTCGTACTTTAAAGGTTCCTAATCCCATTTCTTATGAATATTTATATGTAGTTAACTTGACGTTTGAACTTATTTTGAAATTATTGAAGCTAGATTATAGGAATGCCCATGTCTTTATAAATGTTGTAATTGTGTATCTAGCGTCTACTTTGAAAGGATTTAACTTATAGACAACAATAACATAGATAATATAAATAATTTGGTTTTATTGATGTATTTTGTTGCAGCAAGTAGTCAATCTTAATTTTCACATTACTAATCCCTTCTTTATCAATGAGTCTATGTAGTTAATTTTTCATTTTCGCTATCAATGCATAGTGATTAAATTCATTTGAAAAATATATAAAGTAAATTTTAGGATTGGTGTTTTGTTTCCTCAACTTTCTTCTATGTCCCAATTTGTTTGGCGCTAACCGCTTTTCAGAATCAAGTTAACAAACTTTAGGGGACAAATAAAGTATATTAGTTTGATTTTTAAATATTGAAATTTAGCTATTTGAATATTTGGAGAAGTACTGTACGGTTTTATTCTCATAGGAAAATAGTTAAAAAATTATGTGTGTTGACCTAGGGTGTGGTATCTAATAATCTTTGCAAAAAATTGCATGTGATTTGAATATTTGTAAGTAGATTAAAGAAATTATCGATTTGATTTTTCCTTAAGGTTCTGAAATTGAAACAAAAACAACAGGGAAGGGACCAAATATCTTCTGGTCCGTTTGAATTTCTCTCTTATCTTTTATGTCAAATTAAAAAATAAATAACCATAGCTTTCATTAATTATTATGTTTTCATTTGGTTCTATCGTATGTTAGCTTTCCTCCTGAGTAGAGAAAAAATGATGGAAAAAGAAGACCAATATAATTTGGTCATGCACTACATCAATCAACAATTTTACTGGTTCATAGGTGTGAAACTTTGGCCAATAAAGATGTTAAAGTGGACAAGTTGGATCTAAAATGAGGTAGAATTAGCTAACGATGTAACATCATTGAAGAAAAAAGGTTCATATATGTTAACTACTAATTTGAAATATGTTTTAGACTTGTACAATACCAACATGAGTAGAGTTTTAAAAAATAATAATTTAAGCGGAATTAGTAGAAAATATAAGCGTAAGCATGTCATATATACAAAATCAAAAGATCCCTCCCAGAACCTAGAAGTCACAAGCCCAAAAGTGGAATAAAATAGACAGGCTTATCTCAAATTACAAAAGTCTACTCAGCTAAAACAGATGGAGACATGTATGATCCAGGACGTCATGTGCTCACCCTCGTCTCCAAATATGTCAATTGTTGGTTCGAAGTCGATGTTGGTAGCTGGTGCTCAGACCTGCATTACAAAGCATATATAAAGTGTAGAATGAGTACCAAAATAACAGGTACTTAGTAGGAATAATAGGCTAATTGAGCAAGAAGAGTAAAGGCAATATGAAAAGAGGAAATCTAACAAAAAATGTACATGAGTGCAGAAAAGAACTAAAATGAAGTAAGTAAATATCTAACTAAAACCTAACTAGGCCCCCATAAGCCCAGAAGGTACACTCAGGTGCAAGTTTAAGTAAAAACCCAAATGGACCCTCATAAACCTTACATATACACAGATTACCTAAAACTAGTAAGAACATTTTCTCGTGAATCAAGAGTCGGAGAGTATTAGCCCGGACCTCGAACCGTGGATAGCATCCCAAAGAACCAATAGGATCTAGCTGGTATGTATCAACTCCGTGAGGATAAAGAGCCCGAATAATAGACTGCGGCTGAAGATCAAATGCCAAGACTTTAACTCTGAGACTAATAATGTCACGCTTCGAGGCTACCTCTTGACGTAACACAGGACCTAGGATCACGAGTGACCCCAAGCTAACCCTGAGTCTGACATATATCAAGCATACTAAAAATAACTGAGTAAAACATATACTATGCGGAAGTTAAAACAGTGGATATCTGAAATGGGAAAAAACCCAACTATTTTGAATATATATAAAACATATTAAGAGTTTAGTGATAACTGAAACAAGCACTTAACAACTCAAGCTGAATCTACTACTATGTCTGAAAATCCTCTAACTGAGTTGAGTTGCTGGGACATGCCCCCCAGCTAACTCAAACAAAACTGAAACTAAAAATAATGACTAAAATGAAAGCATGTCTATTGTCCTCGAAGTATGGGGACTCACCACTGAAGCTGCTGAATGCAGACCGAGAATCGATCTAAGCATGATCTGGATGCTGAGTACCTGAACCTACATCATGAAAGGATGTAGCGCAGAGTATGCATCAGTACTTGGAATGTACTAAGCATACATGATATAGATACTAAGCTGAACAAATATATATAAGTTGAACAGAGCATAACGGAGCAATGACATAAACTGAGCAAGAATATAAATACTGAAACATAACTGAAAAGCTAAGCTGAATGCAATGACCAAGTACTAATCATGAAGATAACATGTTGAACTATATAATGATATAAATGTTGAAAACCTGGTCAAATGCACTAAGAGTCTGACTGTGGGAGTTACTATTAACCGACATAAACCACGTGAGCTAAACGTGGAGTCCGATGTATACGCCCCATCGAGAGGACCCAATATACCTTGCAAGGGGTATAAAGGCATGAATGTGGTGTGATCACTAAATCTGATGCCCAACAGAGAGGACTTATAATCCTATGGGGGCACGTAGTTTTGGGACTATGAAGGTACGTTGAACCCTAGTCCAACTCGGTGTTAAGTTTACTCCCAACTGAATATGTATATGACTGAAATGTAACTGAAATACTGAATAGCTCAAAATACTGACATGCTAACTCAGAATGCAATGTTTATATACTGATAATGTGACATTCGAAATCTGAAGCATGATTATGTGTTTAACTCACCTAGCAAGTGTAATTCATGAACTAAGAGAATATACACAAACTAGGGTTCTGAGTTTTATACAAGGAATTAAACAACGTTCCCAAGAAAAACATGATATTTAGACTATGGATTACATAGCAGCTGAAATCACAATAAATTCCCAAGATTTTAAAAACCCTAGGTCTAAACAAGCTATGTAGAATGAAGGAATTGACTGAATTTTAGGGACCTAGTGGATGAATGGAACCCACTAGTGAAATCCTACATACCTGGTGACGAAATCTATGAAGAAATCATTTGGATTTAGGGGCTTGAACCTTGAAGAACACTGCTTCTTGTTCTTGAAAGAAACTGGCGCCTCTTTCTCTTTTTTCCGTTCTAATTTGGATGATTTTTGGAGAATGAGGGTTCTGGGTATGTATGACTAGGTTATTAAACTTATTCTAAGTAAAACGACGTAGTTTAGGCATCAAACGAAGTAGTTTAAGTGCCCAACGCATAGGGAAAAGACCAAAATGACCCTGACTTAAAAGCTGACGAAGTCCATCCATGGAGGGACCGACGGACTGTCGTTTAGACTACCAATCATCCATTGGGGTCGTGGTTCGTGGTCTGCCCGATAGGGCTTCACTAAAATGAGCATAACTTTTTACTCTGAGCTTGGATTTTAGCAAACTTGGTGGCATTGGAAAGAAGATTCAATTATCTTTAATTTGATAGGTCATGGCCACCTAATTCATTTTTTGCTAAAAGATATGATCATTTGAAGTTGATCCAACAACAATTTTCCGACCATCAAATTTTAGACCTTAACGAAGGAACTCCACCTGCCTTACCGGGCTGATAGAGAACACTCATATCATAATCTTTCAATAACTCAATCCACCTTCTTTGGTGAAGATTTAGATCCTTATGATTAAACACATATTGCAAACTCTTGTGGTCAGTAAACAAATCTACATGAACTCTATACAAATAATGCCTTCAAATCTTTAAGGTAAAACTGACCGCCGCTAGTTCAAGGTCATGGGTAGGATAATATTTCTCATGAATCTTAAGTATCCTTGAGTCACAGGCAATTACTTTCCCATTTTTCATAAGCACACACCCTAGCCCAATTCTCAAGGCATCACAATAAACAACAAAACCATCGGTCCCTTCTGGCAAAGTCAACACCGGAGCGGAAGTAAGTCTATCCTTCAATTCTTGAAAATCTTCTCACATGCTTCGGACCATATGAACTTAGCCTTCTTTTAAGTCAAAGTCGTCAAAGGAGAGGCAATTGAAGAGAATCCCTCCACAAACCTTCTATAGTAACCGGCCAAACCCAAGAAACTTCTAATATCCGAAGGGGTTAGAGGTCTAGGCCAACCCTTACTTGAAACAATATGACTAAGAAAATCTACCGACCTTAGCCAAAACTCACATTTGCTAAACTTTGCAAAAAGTCATTGTTCCTTAAGAATTTGTAACACAGTCCTTAAATGATCAATATGCTCATTCTCACTTCTCGAATAGATCAATATATCTTAAATGAACACAATCACAAACATATAAAGGTATTGTCTAAACACCCTATTCATCAAATTCATAAACGCCGCCAGAGCATTAGTCAACCCAAACGACATTACCAAAAATTCATAATGACCATACCGGGTTCTAAAAGTCATTTTTGGAACATCATCTTTCACCCTCAATTGGTGATAAACCGATCGAAGATCAATCTTAGAAAAGTAACTTGTTCCTTGAAGTTGGTCAAGCAAATCATATATCCTTGGAAGATGATACTTATTCTTAATAGTCACCTTGTTCAACTATTGATAGTCAATGCACATACAAAGAAAACCGTCTTTCTTTCTAACAAACAAGACTGGAGCACCTCATGGAGAGATACTCGGTCGGATGAAACCCTTATACAACAAATCCTTCAATTGTTCTTTAAACTTTTTAAGTTCTATCGGAGTCATACGGTAAGAAGGAATAGAGATAGGTTGCGTATCTGGGAGAAGGTCAATACCAAAGTCTATTTCCCTTTCGGGAGGAATACATGGAAAATCATCTTACAACACTTCCGGAAACTCATTAACAACGGGGACCGACTCAAGAATTGGGGTTTTGGAATCTACATCCCTCACCCTAACTAGATGGTAAATGCAACCCTTAGAAATCATCTTTCTAGCTTTAATATAAGAGACAAGCTGACCCTTAGGCATAGAATTTCCCCCCTCCACTCTAGGATAGGCTCATTTGGGAACTGATACTTGACTTCACGAAATCTATAATCAATAGAACCATAACATGAGTACAACCAATCCATACCAAGGATAGCATCAAAGTCTAACATATCAAGCTCTACCAAGTCAACAAGAGTAACTCTATGGGACAAGGAAATGGGACACTTTCTATAGACCCTCTTAGCCATAATAGAATCACTAATAGGATTAGAGACAGAAAAAAGATCTAACAACACATCCAGAAGAACATCATACCTCATAGCCACATATGGTGTCACAAAAGACAAGGTAGAACCGGGATAAAGTAAAGCATAAACATCAATTTGGAAAACTTTTAACATATTGGTAACCACATCGGGAGAACCCTCTTGTTCACCACGAGTCTGAAGTGCATAAAATCGGTTTTGCTTAGGAGCATTAGAACCCGAACCACTAGGAGGAGCTTGCTTTCCCTCTCTTCCTTTTGTCATAAGCATTTGGAAATCCCTTATCTTATGCCCACTCTTACCACAACTAAAGCAACCATCCATGTCGGCTAGGCACTTGCCCTCATGCTTCTTCCACACCTAACACAAGTAGACATATGCAATGAAGATCCACTACCATTCCCTACTCGAGGCTTAGGGTTAGACACCCTATCTTTGTTGAACTTAGGAGGATTATTGGAGGAACCTTGACCGGAAAACCATTGTCGAAACCTAGGATGACCATGTCTATCGAACTTTGCATGAGAGAATTTCCCATTACCCGTTTTTGCCCTCATTGTCTCCCTAGACTTTTCCTTAAGTTTCTCTTCTTCAATCTGTTGTGCATGAACCATGACACGAGAGATGTCCATGTCATTAATGAGCATGGCAGTACGACACTCTTTAACTACCATTTCGGACACACCTGAAACGAACTTACTCATCTTTACCCTAGAATCGGCAACCATTATTAGAGAACATTTAGACAATTGTGTGAACTTTAGAGCATATTCCCTCACACTCATACTTTCTTGATGAAGGTTGATGAACTCAAGCACCTTGGCTTTCGTCATCTCAAGGGGAAAGAACCTATCAAGAAAAGCATCATTAAACTTCTCACAATCAAGAGAACCTGCATCTTCCGGTCTCCCTTCTTTCCATTGGTTGAACCATGTTTGAGCAACACATTTAGTTTATAAGCGGCCAATTCCGCCTTTTCCACCAACTTCACTCACATGATCATCAAGACCTTATAAACCTCATCAATGAACTCTTGAGGATCTCCCTCAACCTTAAAACCATGAAACTTCGGAGGATTCATCCTAGTTAAGTCCCTCACTCTAGATGTCGTCGTACTCACATTTGGGCTCACGAGAACCGTAACCTCCCTATTGACTTGGGCCATCATGGCTTGAGCCAACACTTGAAAAGCAACCCTAAACTCCGCATTAGTCACTTGCTCGACCAAAGGATCGACCGAAACTTGATGAGCTTGGGGAGGAGCTTCTTGTTCTGCATTCTCCCTCATATTCCTTCTAGCATAAGCTCTTTGAGTAGCCATCTTCTGTAGAGAATCAGATAAGGATTATGAGAGAGACCTTATAGAGTTAAACTCTATCGCACGACTTTAGAGTAATGAAAGAAGTGGAGTTTTCTAATCATCTTGTAGCCTCTCATTCATAAATGTGGCGCGCTTCACACTTATGAACAAGACTCTACTTGAAGTGTCTTATGAGACATCCTAGGACCATTCTAAACCTTGTGCTCTGATTACCAAGTTTGTCATGACCCAGGATTACCCCTAGATGTAACATGGTGTATAAGACCCCGAAGGACCCCATACAAGCCACTAGCATTCATAACATAAGAAATAGAACATAAGAGATTAAAACACATTTCAAGTCCAATAGTTTTTATAAAAGAAAATCAGAAATCTAAAACACTTGTCTCAAAAGCCTTCTAATACAATAGAATGAAATTGGGCCTAGCCCATACATCATGTCCAAAACTGAAATACAAGAAAGAAACTAAATAATGGAAATCCGTCCTCGAACCATGAGGACTCACCAAGCTCAAGAATCTCGAAGTCAACCACTAGCCACGAAACTGAGGACCCTGACTGTCGGACCCTACATTAGGGGAAATGTAGGCAAGAATATGCGTTAGTACAAAATAATGTACCAAGTATGATAGCCATGCATAAAGCATTTAAATCATTCTGAAAGGGGACATATCATGAACATGCAATTGACCAAGCTAAAGCATGATATAAAAAGGTTAGAAACATAAGTCATAAAACCATGGTCAATGCAAGATAACATCTTTAAAATCTTTGAACTCATATGAGATAATTCTTGAAGTAACCTTTGTTCATTATTAATGTGGGGAATTAGCCTTAACCGACATAGAGACCATGTGAGCTATAACATGATCCCCCGGTGTCTCCCACACCGAAAAGGGTTATCCTACTTGCCAAGGTAAGGACCATAAACTTCTTGCTTAGGTGGATCCACTAGCTAATATCTATCTAGACAATCATCCTATGGGGGCACATAGGTAAGGGATAAAGATATTGCTACTAGAAACCCGGCCTCTACTAACGGGAGAGCCCCTACCTCAATATCCTCTCGGTGCTAAGCATAAATCCCACAGAATAGTCATTTCATACTTGTTCTTATTATCCATGGAAAGGAACATCATCTTACCAATCCAATCTAAGTCATCATCCATGGAAAGGTATAATTAAGTATCCAATCCAAGATAGGTTTCATTAGGATAGCTCTTAATCATTGATTCAATTAGGTGAGAAGACCTTTCAACCTTAGAATCCTTTCTTATGTGAGAAAACCTTTCACAATTATTCTTTCATGTGTTTATAAGAAAATCCTTTCAATAACACATCATTAACATCATCATTGATACTTTACTCTCAAAGCATCCTTAAAACATTTTCATAGTTTTCATAATAACATGCATAATTCCATAATTTACCTTTCAAGGCTCAAAACCCACTTACTATTATCAACATTTAGAAAACATGGGTTAGCTATGGATTTCATCATAAAATTATGTAAATCTATCAATACATGTTTAATTTCATAAAACTCATCCTTCATAATCAAAATCCCACATCATATGATCATAACTTGGAAAACATGGGAATTACATGGGTTCATAGGGAAAAACATCATAAAACCACAATATTTCATCAATTCATGCATAAGAGATCATAATTCAATCATTTAAGTCAATAATGAAAAGAACGCATGGTAATTGAAGAAAACTCTAACTCAATTGGGGAATTCTAACTTTGAAAATAGTGGAATTTGGGAACTCCATGAATGGAAGGAATCCATGGATTAAAACTATCATACCTTGAAGCCAAATGCTAATCTTCAATGGATAAATTGAGACTTGACTTGAAACCCTAGGTTGAATCCTTCTTCTTCAAGCTTTCTAGAGAGAGAAATATTTGAGAGAGTTCTTCTTTTGGGTGAATTGAGAGAATGATTTATATTGGGAAATTTGGGGGTAAAAATGTTTATATAGGGATCTTAGAAATAGGCAAAACGACATAATATTAGGCTAGATTAATTAGGAAAAAACCCAACTACCCCTGAACTTAACTGCTAGCTGCCCACCTACGGACCCTAGTCGACGGATCATAGACTGACCGACGGTCCGTCCTGCACAATCGTCGATGGTGGTTAGAAAGTGTAAATTGGAGGTCTTGGACCACGGACCTCAACCACGAACCATGGTCCCACCAATGGTCCGTTGGTTTGGGCCGTGGTTCCAACTGTTTGAACCACTTTTTGGGTTGCCTTCCACAGACCACACCTACGGTCCGTGGTGCTATCCACGGGCCGTGGGTGGCCCTCATGGCTGGCACCTGCAATTTCTCAAAATTTGCTTTATTTTCCTTTTTCGAATATGGGGTGTTACATTCCAGCCAAAGGCTCATGGCCTAATCTTACTTGAAAAAGGATTGGAATTAGTCTCTTTATTTGGTTTCCAATTCTATTAGGAAAAGGATTGGAATTGTAATCCTATTTGGAGTTGGTTTTGGCTTTGTAAGGTAAAGCACAACTCTATAAATAGAGGATGGTTTTGAGAGAATAATTCAATGAGGTTGTCCGAGATAAGGTTCTCTTTGATTGTGATAAAGACATCATCAATTTTGTATCTCAAGATACAAGTTGTATAGTAGATTCTTGAGCTACATCACATGTCACACTGAGAAAAGACTTCTTTTCATCTTATACGTTTGTTAACTCGAGTGTGTTAAAAATGGGTAATTCTGGTGAGGTTAAGGTGTTCGGTGTTGGCACTGTTTGTTTGAAAACCAATACTGGTACAACGTTAGTCCTTCAAAATGTCAATCATGTTCCAGACCTTCCCTTGAATTTGATCTCTGTAGGATAACTAGATGATGATGACTATCATAATGACTTGTTCAATGGCCAATGGAAGCTCACCAAAGGCTCATTGATTGTAGCTCGAGGAAGAAAGCATTCAAATTTATACGTGACAAAAGGATAAATTCTTGGTGACTCTATAAATTTTGTGAAAAATGAGACTTTATCAGAATTGTGGCACAAGAGGCTTAGTCATATGAGCGAGAGGGGGATCACCTGTTTAGCTAAAAAAAAATATGCTTGTTGGTGTGAAACAAGCAAAGGTGAAAAGATGTGTTCATTGCTTAGATGGGAAACAGAACATAGTTTCTTTTCACAATCATCCTCCTTCAAGAAAATCTGAGCTACTGAAGCTAGTACACTCTGATTTGTGTGGTCCTTTTAAAGTGAAGTCAAAAGGTGGTGCGCTTTATTTTGCAACTTCCATTGATGATTATTCTCGCAAGATTTGGGTATATGCTTTAAAATCAAAAGATCAAGTGCTTGATGTATTTAAGGAGTTTCAAGTCTTATCTGAGAGACAAACGGGAAAGAAATTAAAATGTATTTGCATTGATAATGGTGGTGAGTATATTGTTCCCTTTGATAACTACTGCAAATTGCAAGGAATTCGTCATCAGAAGACTCCTCAATTAAACGGCTTGGCAGAAAGGATGAACAAAACTTTAGTTGAGAGGGTTAGATGTGTGCTTTCAGAGGCTAAACTTCCAAATTCATTTTGGGCTGAAGCAGTTAACATTGTTGCATATGTTATCAATTTGTCTTATGATGTTTCTTTGGATGGTGATGTTCCAAACAGAGTTTGGTTTGCGAAGGATATTTCTTATGATCACTTGAAAGTTTTTGGGTGTAAAACTTGTGTGCATGTTTCAAAAGATGAGAGGTCGAAATTGGATGTTCAAACTAAGCAATGCATCTTTGTTTGTTATGGTCAAGATGATTTTGAATATTGCTTTTATGAGCCAATCGATAAGAAGCTCATTAGAAGTCGTGATGATGTGTTCTTTGAAGATCAAACTATTGAAGATATAATACAAGGCTGAGAAATCAGAGTTATGAGAGCTTAGTTGATGTTGATCCAGTCCCTATTATTGATACATCTTTTGCACATGAAGGAACCCAAGATAATGATGCAGATAATAATCAGGGTGTAGAACCTATAGATGAGCCAATTGATGATGTTATGGTTAATCATCAACCAACTAATATTGAGATGACTATTTCGGATGCTTCAGAAACCTCTTGTAGAAACCCACTAGGGAGAAGTGAAGCTCAACACGTTATTCTCCTAATGAGTATATCCTTTTGACTGACATAGGAGATCCTGAAGGTTATGATGAAGTCATTTTAGATACTCATAGAGATAAGTAGAAAGAATCACTCATAGGCAAGCATGAGCTTTGTAGAAGTGTGGCAGGCATGAAGCCTATCAAGAGTTCCTCCACTTGAAGTCCATTTGGCCCCTTGCCTGGAGGGAGAGTTTGTTGGGCTATTTTCCATGTTCCAGCTAAAGGCCCATGGCCTAATCCTACTTGAAAAAGGATTGGAATTATTCCCTTTATTTGGTTCCAATTCTATTAGGAAAAGGATTGGAATTGTAATCCTATTTGGAGTTGGTTTTGACTTTGTAAGGAAAAACACAACTCTATAAATAGAGGATGGTTTTGAGATAATACTTCAATTTCTCATTAGTATTCTCTTTGAAAGACATTAGGACATAATAGAGGTTTTTGAGAGAGCTTTCAACAAGAGAGAAGAGAGGAGAAAAAGGATTCTTTTGTTGCAGTCTTTTTCTCTGACCAACAACATTCAGATTGTGCTTCCCTATTAACTAACCGTTGGATCGGGGTGAAATTTGGAATGAGTGTTCCTGACATCTTGGTGGTTAATTTGAACGTGGAGATCAGATTCTAAGGTCAGAAAAAAATCCTATTTTATGTTCCGAATAGAAGTCGTGTTTGGGTGGTGTTTCTTTCTATTTATCTTTTGTTGGTGTAGCTATTGTTTGTTCTCTTTTGGCACTTGTTGTGTAGCCACTAGAAGAATATTTATAACACTCTTATTGTTATAGTGAAGTAATTCGGATCTTGTCGATCCCGTGGGTGTTACCTTTGGTTTGAAGGGTTTTTCATGATAAACTTGGTATTCTTTATTTTTAGATTTTCGTTTCATCTTTTCGTCACAACAAGTGGTATCAGAGTCATATTCCATAATGGAGTCAGGTTCAATGGTTCGATAATCGATGGTTGAACCAAGTTAATATTGGGTGTTCATCTTGGCGGGTGTAGTTCTAGCCGCAACCTTTTTGATAGTAATGAAGATTTTTTTTTGGAGAAATTATTTCAGAGAAGTTCTCTGTGTTGAGACATAGATTTTTCAAAGGAGATTCTGAAGAAGAGATACAATATGTTGAAGATTATGTGAAGAAGGTCGATAAATTTATTTTGTCAGAAATTCAGGCCAAGGGGGAGATTTGTTAGGTATTAATTGCCCTGACTTTCTTACCATAAATAGGTTTTCCTTTTAGGAAAAGGTTTAGGAGTAGCTAGTCCATTTCTTGTAGGAAATGTTTAGGACCCTATAAATAAAGGCTTGTTCCTTCTAACTTAATCAACATTCACAATGTAGTTCTAGGGTCTTTGAGAGTTTTGGTTAGGGGGAGAATTTGTGGGACACAAGCTTGATACGTTATCACTTGTGTGAATCTCCCATGTATTCCGAGTGAATTGGTTGAGGTTATTTCTCTCTATATTTTGTACTCTCATGTTTATATAGTGGATTGCTCATCTCCCTTTTGGACGTAGGTCGACTGACCGAACCATGTTAAATCTTTGTGTTTTTTGGTATATTTCTCGTTTATCTTCTTACTCGTGGTCTTTCGAGGTTTGCTTTCCTAGCTTCCGCATAACAACTAATTATTTTCGATCCAAAACATATCTTTGTAGGTGACTTAGAGTAGTTGTACTCATATCAGCTTGAAGTTGCCAGTAGTGTTTACCAATTTTTTCAGCTAATGATATTTTATGTAAAACTGGTAACATGCTAAATACCAAAAATACTTGTTTGCAATAAATTTTAAAGTGACAAATGCAATTATAAAATAAATATGAATATTTATTGATAAATAGTGCGGGATACAATTTTGTTCGTCCCTTGATTCTTCTCTCATAAAATTTCTCCGTGTTTGAGAGCCGTTAGTGACGTATTTCTCGAACTAAGATGATTTGAACTTTATCTCTATGAAAGGATTTGTTGATCTTCTTGAAGTATTTGATTATCAAGAAGACTTTAACATATCTTAATCTCTTTATGAATATCAATCCCATAGAGTTTATGGGATATTTTTTAGATTTATTTGATTTCCATTGATCTTTGTGAATATTTCATGAATTTGTGGAATATTCGAAATGTTTATTTAAGGGAATGTGATACTCTTTTATATAGGCATAATCTAGGGTTTAGGATTAGAGTAGGCTCCAAGAATTCTAACTGGAATCAATTACATATTGTAGAGTCCAAACTAGAATCGAACACGTCTTGTTGAGTCCACAAAATTTCAATGTCTACAAATGTCTCATGTTTCAAGGCATGTAAGAAGTCTTACTGTGCGTGCCAATTTATTTGCAACAAATTTTCTCAGGTATAAAAATATACTGCAATCACAAAACAAATAAAAAGAATAATTTTATTTATCAAGATTATTAGTAAAAATCGGTTGATCCTGCCGTTAGTGGCGTATTTCTCGAACTAGGATGATTTTAATTTGATCTATTTATGAATATTCCATGAATTTGTGGAATGTTCAAGATGCCTTTTTAAGGGAATATATCATCATTTATATAGTCATGAGCTAGGATCTAGAATAGCCTCCAAGAATCCTAAATGAAATAGAACTCGTCTTGTAGAGTCCTACAAAATTTTGATGAAATTCACCTCCCACTTGTGATCGCATCTGATCATACCACCGCCAAAAAAAAACATTTTTCGTAAGCTTACGGTTGTAATAATCAACAATGAAATTGAGCCCCCTTAGGGAAAATATATATTTGGTGTTTTTTCCATCTTGCGACAATATTCATTCAGAAAGTAATAATCAACAACTGTACTGTTAGCCAATAATTACAACATTAACAAGTATAATACAAATGGATTTTAGAAATAGTTGATCTGTATCCAAAGAAAATCAGAAAATTACATTTAATGGCAGGAACCAGTATGGGAGAGTCATGAACAAAGAAACAATTACAAATAACACTTAGGAATATATATGTTGATACAGAATATGAGAACGTCCATTATAATAGAGACAACATTTTTCAAAACTGAGTGATTCATCCAGTATGGGAAGCGGAATCCTCTGAAGCCACTGATTACGAAATATTTCAGATTGGGTTGTGGTTTGAGGGCTTCAAGCACTTTTAACTTCTTCTGATTCATATATATGTGGTTCATCATCATCCCAACTCATGCTTAAAGAATGCAGATTCATTTTTGCAGATAAGATGGCTTCTTTTGCCTATGTATCCTTCTTCACTCTCTCAAGGTGTGTGATTTTAATTGAGCCATTGATAACTCAGTCGCAGGACATGCAAAATACTACTTTTATCTCGAGACAAATTCCAAATTTCACTATCTCTCACATGTTCCCGTTCTCTTTCTTCTCTCTTGAGGCGCAAAATACCTCCAAGAGTCTTGGCTTCTAGAGGCACACCACCACATTTTTTAACAATCTCTTTTCCGATAGCCACAAGGTTAGGATTTATTTCTTCTTGGTGTCCAAATGCACTGTGGATGAACAACAACCAACAATCTTCTTGAGACAGATTTGACAATTCATATGGTTGCAATGTTGTTCCCATAATTGATCCAACCTTTTCAAGATGAGTAGTGGTTAGAACAGAAGCACTACTTGCTCCAACCTTCAAGACTGCTGTTAAATTAGCCCACTTCTCTTGATCTTCATTCCAAACATCATCTAAGACAAGCAAGTATCTTTTTCCATTCAGTAGCTCCTGAAGTTTCTTTTGAAGTGGAGCCAAGTCCATGTCACCAAGTAGTGACTTTCCTTCAATAGATTCTACAATTGCCTTTATCAACCTTTTCTCATCAAAATAATCTGAGACACAAATCCATATATTGCGATAGAAATGCTCAGTTACTCTCTGATCATTGAAGACCATTTGGGCAAGAGTTGTCTTTCCTAGTCCACCCATACCAAGTATTGGCAGGACTGAATTTTTGGGCATCACTAACATTGTTTATCAGGATTTTCACTATCTCATCTTCCTATTTCTCCCTTCCATAAAATTGTGGTTCAATTAATACACAACCTGATGCAAGCAATGTCAATATGAGAATATTGTTACATTCATTCTCATTAAGAGTTAGTAGAAAATAGAGAATATTCTTGCACAAAAAACTTATGTACTATGGGAAATACTTTAAATATATCAATTGTTATACTTTTGGTCCAAATATATCTCTCCCATTATTCTTTTAGTTACCCCACCCCTTTATTCTTTGGCACAAATTTGCCCTTAATCTTGAAGGAAAGACGTGACAAGAACATAATCAAATAATTCACCCCCAATGCTTTTTGGTTGCTCCATTGTATCATGATTTGAATTTGGTAGCGTTATGAGAGGATGATACTGTCACTCACTCTCTTCCAGCTTAATACGTTTCTATTCTATCTGTAGTTTTATCGTTTCTGATAATTTTCCATTATGGTACCTTGATAGATATTATTTTTCTGAACTTGGTACTTTAAGAAAAGAAATGAACGATGGAATACTATGCTCCGACTTGGTTTCCTTTCTTGGTACCTATTGAGAATGTATTTATACTAATACGTATGCAGTTAGTATAGTATAGTTAGTCATATTAATTAGTCATGTTAATTCAGTCTGATTGGTTAGTTGTAGTTTGTTAGAACTGTCAGTTTGTTATTCAGTTAGTCATGAACTTGTTAGGTGCTATAAATACACATGTACATGTATGTAATCATTTGCGAAGTCTTATTCAGAAATACAGTTTTCTCTCTTCTCCTTTCTCTGTATTGACTTCTCCCTTACATGTGAGTTCCTCCATTGATGCTAGCATTCAAAGCTTGAGAACCAGTTATGAATTGTTGAAATTGACATGGTATCAGAGCCCTTCATCGGTATTTCTGACTCCCTCTGTTTCTCAGCTTTCTAGCAATTATTAGGTATTGTTAGCTTGTTAGTTTCTCTTCGTTTACTTCTTCTACTAAACTCACAATGCCTGCTACTGCTGCTGCTACGTTACCTGCAATTGCTACTGCTGGATCTACTTCCATTGATACGAGTGATCCTCTTTATGTACATCCCTCTGATAACCCTGGATCATTGATTGTTCCCGTTCCTTTTGATGGAATGGGCTATCGATCCTGGAGAAGAAGCATCCTCCGATCTCTTTCTGTGAAGAACAAATTGGGATTTGTCACTGGAGATTGTAAGAAGCCTGCTGCGAATTCTCCTCAATTGCGTCTTTGGCAGAGATGCGATGACATGGTGACGTCCTGGATTTTGAATTCGCTTGCCAAGGAGATCGCAGACAGTGTTGAGTATGTTAGCGATTCAGTCGAATTGTGGAAAGAATTGGAGGATCGTTATGACCAGGCTAATGGTGCGAAATTGTATCAGCTCCAAAAGGAGATCAATGATCTGAATCAAGGTGTGTTGGACATCACTTCCTACTACACCAAGATGAAGAAGCTGTGGGAAGAACTCAACAATTTGATCGCCAAGTCTCAATGCACTTGTGCCTGTGTTTGTGGTGCCAAGGATAGCACACATAAAGCTGAACAGGATAAGCGCCTAATTCAGTTTTTAATGGGCCTTAATGAAGTTTACACTGTTGTCCGAGGCAGTATTCTTATGATGAACCCCCTGCCTTCAATGGCACAAGCGTTTTCAATACTGATACAAGAAGAGAAACAAAGAGAGTTTAAACCTAGAGGCCAGATGTTAATGGACTCTGTCTCTCTCAATGCAGGTTCTTCAAATCAAAGGAATTTTAAGACAAATTACTCCACAGGAAATGGCAACTCCAACAGGGGAAACCTGATCTGTGAATATTGTAAACGACCTGGACACACTGTTAACAAGTGCTACAAGTTGCATGGATATCCTACGGATAATCCTCAGTTTTACAATACTCAGAATGCAAGTCACAACAGGAACAATCAGAGGTACAATAATTCCAAGTCCAACAAAGGCAACAGGATTGCAGCAAATGCACATGGACATTCTGGTGATGTGATGTCTGGAAAGGGTGAAGATGATGGCAAAGATGAACAACCTCTAAGTCTCACTAAGGAACAATATGGGCATGTGATGAATCTGCTTCAACATTTTCAAGGCAGTGAAGGGTCCAACAATCCCAATCTTACAA
>JAJOOO010080329.1:0-14816 GCA_029582685.1 Solanum piurae
CAACCCCTCTTACTCTTAGTTGATGGTAACCCGAATGATCTATTTTTGAGAAATAGTTAGCCCCTTGGAGTTGATAAAACAAATCGTAAATCCTAGGAAGTGGATACTTATTCTTTATAGCGACCTTGTTCAATTGGCGGTAATCAATACACATCCTAAGGGACCCATATTTCTTCTTTACAAACAATACTGTTGCACCACATGGAGATATACTTGGTTGAATAAAATCCTTGTCTAACAAGTCTTTGAATTGTTCCTTCAATTCTTTCAATTCGGCTGGAGCCATCCAATAAGGGGGAATGGATATGGGTTGTTTATCTGGCAAAAGATCAATGTCGATGTCTATTTCCCGTTTGGGAGGAATGCCGGGTAAGTCATCGGGAAATACTTCTGGAAACTCACTCACCACGGGGACCGACTCTAAATAAGGAGTCTCAGACTCAACGTCCATAACCCTAACAATGTGGTAAATTCACCCCTTGGAGATCATTTTTCTAGCTTTTAGACATGAAACAAAACAACCTCTAGGGATAGAATTCCCCCCCTTCCCTCTTCCCACGGGGAAAGCAACCCGAGTGTTTCTTGCCACACTTGGCCCAGTAGGCCTTGTCATAGAAGATCCACCACTATTGCTTCCTTGAGGCTTAGGTCTAGGCACCTTATCTCTTTTAACCCTTGGAGGACTACAGGAGCCTTGGTTGGAGAACCTTCTCTTGAACCTTGGTCGCCCTTGACCCTCAGAATTACACTTTGAAGAATTCCCATCATCGGTCCTTGGCCTCTTCACATCTCTATGCTTTTCTTGGAGTTTCTCATCCTCCATTTGCTTAGCATATACCATAACATGGGATATATCCATGTTATCATGAAGCATATCCAAATGGCATTCTTCTCTCACAAAACTAGACACACCCGTTACAAATCTACTCATCTCATCTCTAGGCTCCGCCACCAAAGATGGAATATACTTGGACAATTCGGTAAATTTTAGAGAGTATTCTTCAACACCCATACCTCCTTAATGAAGGTTGATGAATTCCTCCACCTTGGCTTCCCTCTTCCCACGGGGAAAGAACCTATCAAGTAACGCTTTCTTGAATACTTCCCAACCTATGGGACCCACTCCTTCTAGCCTCTTTTTCTTCCATTGAGTATGCCATACTTGGGTAACACCCTTCAATTGATACCCAACTAGCTCCGTTTTCTCTCTAGAAGTAACCCCCATAGCATCAATTATCTTGTAGATCTCTTCCACGAATTGTTGAGGGTCTTCACCCACTTTAGACCCAAACAACGTAGGAGGGCTCATCCTCGTGAAGTCTCTTAACCTTGAAGCCAAGGTGCTCTCATTAGGGTTCACATGAGCTCTAGCATCCCTAGTGACTTCAGCCGTTAAAGCATGAGTCAAGGTTTGGAGAGACGACCTTATTTCCACATATTTCATAGCCCCCTCATCATTAGGAGCTTGAGGAACTTGAGGCTCTTGAGGACTTTGAGGATCTTGGGGAGGAACTCCCTCATTCACGATCTCTTCTTCCATCCTTCTTGTGGCCTCCCTTCTTGTAGTCATATCCTATATGCACAAGAAAAGGGTTAGGAAAAGGACTTCATTGAGTTAAAAATACACGGCACGACTAAAGAGTAATGAAAGAAGTCAAAGTTCCTAAACATCTTATAGCCTCTCATTCATAAGTTTGGCGCGCTTCACACCGATGAACAAGACTGTACCACGGTGTATGAAACATCAACCTAGAATCATTCTAAACCTTGTACTCTTATTACCAAGTTTGTCAAGACCCATGGGTACCCCCTAAACATCACACGACATACTTAACCCTTAAGGAGTCTCATACAAGCCCTTATCATAATCATGGACATAGGCATATAGATGCGGAATTCTGTCACGACCCAAAAATACCCCCAAGTCGTAACATGTGTACTCGACCTCTCGGAGGTCTAATAAAAGCCTCTTAGCATTCATTCATCGCATTCGGTAATAAAAACTGTAAGGAATAAAAACACTTTTTTAAAAAAATCCAAAATACTCAAAAAATCTTTCAAATGTAAAGAAGTAGAATTTCTACGTCTCATGTACCATATTAGACACGAATAGAACATCTTAGGGACACAACCCTTTACAACAAAATAGAAGTCTTATACAATGTCTAAATGGAAATACTACAAAGGTAACAACTATGTCCTCGAATATATGAGGACATACCAAGCTTCTTGAGAAGAGTTAATATCCCAAGCTTCCTCAAAAGATCTCCTCACTTTCCACCACCTACACTTGTAACAATAGAGATATATGGAATTAGTACAATAAGTACTGAGTATGATGACCATGCAAGAAAACATGCACAACGGACATTTACAAGGAATGTATGCTTTTAAGACCTTCTTTAACAAACCTTTGCAACCACAAGCATAAACCCACATTTCAAGTCACCATTCACAAATTAGACCATATTCACATCATTTACAACTCAATTAACACAAGTGTACAATACTTAAACAAGATAGCAAAGTAATTCCTTCATTACCATTTAAGCCTCTATCTCAAGTCACCGTAAGCCACACTTAAGTGAATAATGAAGTGACCGCCCATACAACCTCTTCATATACATCCAAGTGTTCCTAAGAGTTACCATAGACAAGGGTTTTATCATTACATTGTAACATACTAAGTCAACATTCTTTATAAAACCATTTAAGAGACATACAAACATATAGGGGACAATCACATAATAGGCCTAAGCCTTAGGGAACTCACTTTAGTATCTTCTAAGCCTACTAGTGCCATGTGTAGATAGAATCCCATACTACTACCTACACGTTGTAGAACCTCTGCAATACTAGAATGCACATCCGATATGATGGAAATAGGCCTTAACCGACATAGACCACACTAGCAAGGTATGGAATACGGAGTCTATCCTACTCCGTGGAGGTTGTTCTACTTGCCAAGGGTAGAACTAAAAGCAACCCATGTTGGCACATGGTTTAAGAGATGTCCAAGGATGTTCATTGTGCCTAATCTCATGCTCAACTAGGCCACCATCCTAACCACATCCACTCGGTGCTTAGCCTTGGTTTCCATAGAGTATTCCATCACATATGTACTAGAGAGGGTTCCTTTTCTAGTTCAACCAACTCATAGTACCTCTTCCCAAAAAAGGACCCATTTCTTAGTCATAGCCAATCTAGGTTCATACGGATAGCTCATTTGACTTTCTTAGATGAGGATTCTCTTGCCGTTCCGGCTCCATCCATCTCTAAGTCTATCATTTCACTCAAGAAGGGAACATCACCCTAAGGCCCATCCTTCAAGGTTATAAATTTACTTCGGAAACCTAGACTCATGAAAAGGCACTATGCTTAAGTCTACCAATTCAAGTCTTGGCCTAGAATTCCTCTTTTAGCATTTATAGGAAGATCTCCATTACTAAGTCATAGCCCAACCA
This sequence comes from Solanum piurae, assembly GCA_029582685.1. Classification (NCBI taxonomy): domain Eukaryota; kingdom Viridiplantae; phylum Streptophyta; class Magnoliopsida; order Solanales; family Solanaceae; genus Solanum; species Solanum piurae. Next base: position 3,465 of record JAJOOO010080329.1, read on the forward strand.
AACATTCATGTATATAATCAAGCTTTCATAACACAAGACAAGATACTCAAGTCTAGAATATGAGCTACAACATCATCTTATAAAGACTCAACATAGTCCATCATCACCACATATCACCATTTCAAGAGAAATAAGCTTTCGCATTAGCATAATAACACTTTATACAATATCACATTAATACCATTTGAACATATTCACATCATAGATTCACACAAACTTTACCTATAGCTTCATATAGGACTTTACATATAGCCTCATATATGTATAATAACACATCAATATAATAACACTCATATAATGCCCTTCATGGCCTCAATTTTCAATAATTCAATATTCCAACATTATACAACAAGTTCACCAATGCCTTCATGGCTACAATTCACAATAATACCACACAAGAATAAGATATTACCCTTCCACCAAAGGTGGATTCAATATACCAACATAAATCAATTCAATAAAGAGAGTTCAAGCTTTCTTACCATAATCCAAAGCCATAGCAAAAATCACCAAAAATCCAAGTAATCACCAATACTTCACCCACAAGGATTACAACCCTTAATTCACCCATTATCAACAGTTAATCATAAATAAACATTAAACAACACAAGATATATCAATACAATTCACTTTACACATAATTCCATCAACATTGAATTTATAGAAATAGACCCACTTCATAGAAAATTTTAGGGTTTTGTAGACGACAAGGGTTCATGGAGTATTTCATTCAAAAACCACAAAAAAACATCAATTAATCCATATCCAAACGTTTCAAATCATTTTCATGCAAGAACCCTTGATAGAATTCAAAAACAAGCTTTTAGTCACTTTTTGAAAATATTGTAAAATCCTTTGAAATTGACTCTAGGATGAAGATGAGTCCTATATGAAGAGACACCATACCTCACTTGAAGAATCCACTCGAAATATGAGGAAGAACTCAACAATTCCAAGCCCTAGCTCTTCTTCGTCTTCTTCTATGAACTAGAGAGTGTTTTTAGAGAGAGAATGATTTTGGAAATTCTAATTTGAAGAATGAGTTTAAAACCCTCACTTAAATGCTTTAATACACTTGAAATACTAAAAACAACTTAAAACAAACGCCCATATATTTAATTAGCCAAGAGGGGAATTTACCAACCCACCCTTGGCTTGGCCGGTTTTGGACAGCTTTTACAGTGCCCATTGATGACCCATCATTGACGAACCGTCAATGCATTGACGGACCATTCTGGTGGGCGTCGTTAGGGACTGTAGCTGCTCAAATGGGGACTTTGCTCCCCAGGCTAAGTGTGGAGTAACGCCCCCTCTTGACGGGGCGTCATTCAATTGACGAGGCGTCAAGCCTGGCGTCGACCACACTACCTTGGGCAGTCTTCTTGCCAAGGTTTGGGTCCTCTCCAAGGACCCTTTGGTTGGTCCTTGGGGTGTCGTACCTGGACGTCTTGACCCTATACCAACCCTCCTATACACTAGGGTCACTCCCACTAACCTAGGACCTCAAACCACACACAAAACTACGACAACACATCACACACACACTAGCACCAACACTAGCCTAGTCTGCGAACGTCATGGATGTCTCTTGACGTTTGACTACGAAAAACACTAAACTAACATTACACACTGATTTTAACCACTAAAAACCACATAACCAATCAACAACACATGAGAGGCTTGCTTACCTAGTTCATTTTAGGGTCGTCACAAATTCAAAACTTTTACAATAGAAGTCTTTTTCATAAAAGGAATATAAGAGTCTAGACCTTGTCTCAAAGAAACCATCTAATACAATCGAATACAATCTTAGGGACATAGCCCTTTACAATAAAGTCTTGAATATAGAAAATTTACTGGAAACTGGAAAAGAACATCGTCTTGTCCTCGAACCATGAGGACTCACCAAGCTTAGGGAATTGTCAACCCAAGTTTCACTTGAAATGAGAAACATGTCTCAATGACCGGAACCTAGACTTCTAAAAAAATGTAGAGAATATGGGTTAGCACAAATAATGTACTAAGTATGGAAGCCATGCACAAAATCCTTAAAACATGCATAAAAGGGACATTTAGTTGAAATCATGCCTTTTTCAAGTTTAAAATCAATCATGCACATTTAGAGTAAATACATAGTCAAACCATACCATAAGCAACCCTAGGCTACCATAGTGATGCATAACTTACCTTGACCTCATCCAAAGCAAACACTCATAGACAAGGTGACATTCATATTCATAGTTCATAATAATGAAAGTCATTCTTACATCAACTCATATCATGCATACATGGATTCATACATATTCATGTCATAAGTAAACCACACCATAACCCCTTTATAAGTCTACTTATGTAATGCACAAGTGAAGTCCCATACCCCTACTCATTCTAAGCAAAGCTCACTAAGAAGTCATAAATATAGCTCATATTCATGTTCATGTTCATGTTCATATTCATAGTTCATAGTCATGATTCATTGTCAGGACCCAAGACTAGCCCCTAGATGCGACACGACGTACTTGACCCTGATGGAGTCTCATACAAGCCTCATATCATTTCATTGCATTCGATAATAGAAATAGTACGGAATTAAAACTTTATTTAAAACTATACAATCAAAATACTCATTTAAAACTCTTCGAAACACAATGGAAATCTATTATCTCACATGACCATCTAAAAACAACATCCGAAACATAAGTAGGGACACGACCCTTTACAATCAAAAAGTCTAAAAATAGTATTTTACATGAGAGAAAATAAAACTTCTAGTACTTGTCCTCGATCTATGAGGACATACCACTTAGTCTTGGAGAATCTCAAATCCAAGTCCTTGATCTAGAGAGAAAGTAACTCACTTGCCGAAACCTACACTTGTAGTAAAACATGAAGAAATATGGGTTAGCACAATTAAGTACTAAGTATGACAGCCATGCAAAAACCATGCTAAAATGGACATTTTATTTGAAAGTCATGCTTTTATGCCATTTTGATAAAACTTCATGAACATAAGTATAAGAGGCATAATATTCAAACATAACCAATATACAAGTTATTTATCATAATAGAGACATAATCATAATATAAACCATTACCTTTACTTTAAGTCTTCACCTCAAGTAATCCTCAAGCTATACTTTGTTCAATGTATGGATAGCATCCCATACCACCATCCATACGAAAGTACCACCTTAAGGTCACCAAAAGTGAACTTAACATTCAGCCTCTCCATCCTTACACAATACTTATACATAAGAGACATAAACATCTCTTAAGTAATATCATAAGGTAAGGACCATCACCTAAGACAACCCTAAGTCATACTTGTGAAATGCATGGATGGCATCCCATACTACCACCCTTAATTAGCTTCATTAAGGACACATTCATACATTAGCCATAAATACTTAGAGAACTCACTATGACCCTCTCAAAGCCTACTCGTGCAATGCATGGATGGCATCCCATACTACCACCCACACTTCATAGAACTCCTAAAGAAACCAAAATGCACATCTCACATGATAGGAATAAAAATTTAACCGACATAGACCATGTAAGCTTGACATGGAATCCAGTGTCATATATCCCCACACCGTAAAAAGGTGGTATACTTGCCTAAGGTAACACCGGTAATATTTAGCTTAAGTGGATCCACTAGCTAGACCTATGTGGGCACATAGTTATGGGATAAGAAAGATGTTTATTGAAATCTGGCCTAACGTAGGGAGAACCTCCATCTTACCATATCCTCTAGGTGCTTAGCCAACATTCCCATAGAGTAGTTTTATTTACATTACATTATTGTACTTGAAAGGGCCACCATCATTAGGCCTATGACCCCAAGATACATTATGCATGAAAGAGCCACCAACATTAGATCTACCACTTCATGGAACATTAAAAAGATAGCCCATTGACTTTCCTAGAAAGGGCCACCACCTTTAGGTCTACCGATCCAAGGTTTAACATCACATTAGTTCCTAGAATCCTCATGAAGAGCCACCACCATTAGGTCTATCGATCCAAGGTTTAGCCTAGAATACTTCATACTTCATTCATTCATTCATTCATGAAAAGCTACCAACATTAGGTCTACCAATTCAAGACATTAATAAATTAAGTCAAGATACATTCATCATACAAGAAAGGATTCCTAAGCCTACCAATTCAAGATATCAATTCATACAAGAAAACTCTTCACATTCTATCATCATCATTCATGAGTGTTAATCTATAATATGCTTTGCAACAACATAATTACATTCAAAACATGATCATCATATTATCATTGAATTCACATACATATCCTTCACATCATATTCATACCTTGCCTTTCAAGGCCATGGATCAAATTCACCCACACACCTTAGATCAATACAATTAGGCAGGAGTAATAACATAATTTCAACATTCTATATCAATATACAAATTAAAAATTCACATATTTATAATCAATAAAATCCCAATCACAAATCACAAATCACAACTTAAGAAATTGGGGGGAAACATGGGTTCTAAGAAGAATGATTTTAATTCATCTTTAAATCCACAATTCATTCATAAATCAATGCAATAAAGCTTTTTGAAATCGTTTAGAATAGAACCCATTCATAGATTGAAATCTAGGGTTTTTGGGTAAACATTGGAGACTTGTAATCACTTTTGAAATTGGCTCCATGAAAGAAACTAAGTCAAGGATGAATACCACCATACCTTTTATGGAATAATCCCACGAAAATTCCTTGAAAAACTTGAAGATTTGACCTTGAGATCTTGAATCCTTTACCTCTAATGGAGGTTTCTAGAGGAAGAATTTTTTAGAAGAGAGGTGGGTTCTATTTTGTGATTTTGAATAATGAGTTGAAAAATAGAGTTTAATACTTTTACTACTCTTAAAATACTTTAATTAACCTAAAATAACTGTCCCTCAACTTAACTAAACTTAAAAGCAATTTACCAAACCACCCATCATAAGGCCGAACCAAACCAGCTTTTACAGGTGTGATCCACGGACCACCATCCATGGACCGTGGATGAGTCCACGGACCGTCCTTCATGGGTATGGTTCGTGGCTTCAACACCCACTTTGGGACCTTGACCTACGAAGGCCATCTATGGGGTCCTCCTCAATGACCCCAAGTGTGGTCCTTAGGGAGTCGTACCTTGATGTTTAACCCCTAAACCCCTCAACCTAAGCTCGGGACAACATTTTTCCACCTCAAACCTCACACCAACTCCAAGACAAACTTGTTCGGCTCTAGTTTCACGTATTCGTGTTACGGGTCGTTACATTATCCCCCACTTAGGAACATTCATTCTCGAATGACACTTCAAACACATTAAGGGGTAAATGACTAAAGAGTAGCAGCCCATCATGCATGCAACATCATAAACAATGCACAAAACTAGGAGGAAACATCAACTCCATATCAAGAGCTTAATGCAACACAAGAAAGTAGGAACTACATCTACAAACTCATTATGCATCATAACTTCAACATTTCTCATTACATTAAAGGAATTAACTTCTCTAACTCATATCATGCTCATCACAACATCATTAAGCACATTATGCAATCTCTTCATAAAAGCACATATAAGCAATTTCTTTTAAATCACATTAGGCATGTTTAACAATTCAACCTCATGAAGCATATATACATCTCATACTAAATGCACATTAACATGGGGAACATAATTCATGAAAACTCAATTTCTCATTCAAACATAAACTCATACTAAAAGGGTTCCTCTTTGGAGCATCAAGATCCGGTCCTTTAAGAGAAGCTTGTTTGGCCTCCCTTCCTATAGACGTAAGAGTAGGACAATCTTTCACTTGGTGATCATTCTTTCCACAACCATAGCACCCACTAGTACCGGCTAAGCATTTCCCGTGATGCTTCTTCCCACAATTGTGACAAGTAGGTTTAGCAAATGGATGTCCACTACCTTTCTCTTGGATAACCATAGGAGTGCTTGAAGAATCTTGGTTTGGAGCTCTATCCTTGAACCTAATTTGATCTTACTCATCGGGCCTAGACCTCTCCAACTCCCTTTCTATCAACTTAAGTTTGGACTCCTCAATAAATTGAGCATACACAATAAGCCTAGAAATGTTCATATCATCATGGAGCATCGCCATACGGTACGCTTCCTCAATTAGGAAGGACACACCGATCACAAATCGACTCATATCATCCCTTGGGTTGGACACCAAATATGGAGCATACTGAGACAATAGGGTAAATTTCAAGGAATACTCCTCAACACTCATGCTACCTTTATTAAGGTTTATAAACTTCTCCATCTTACATTCCCTCTTCTCACGGGAAAAATACCTACCAAGGAATTCTTTCTTAAACTAATCCCATTCTATAGGACCCGCTCCTATAGGCCTATTGCTTTTCGATTGAGTGAACCAAACTTGGGCAACATCTTTCAATTGGTAGGAGGCAAGTTCCATTTTTTCCCTAGAAGTTACCCCCATATCATTGACTATCTTATACACCTCATCCAAAAACTCTTGGGGATCCTCTCCCACCTTGGCACCTAGGAAAAATGGAGGATTCATCCTCACAAAGTCTCTCAACCTAGAAGACATAGTACTCACCATAGGGTTCAGATTAGCCTCAACACCCATACTAGCTTGAGCCGTCATGGCTTGAACTTGAGTAGTTACGGCTTCAGCCATCATCAAAAGAGATTACCTAACTTCCTCATTGGTCATATCCGGAACTTCAACCGAAACTTAGTAACCTTGAGGAACTTGGTCACCTTGAGGAACTTGGTCACCTTGAGGACCTTGGTCACCTTGGGGAAGAACTCCCTCATTAACCATCTCCTCTTTCACTCTCCTCAGGTTAGCCTTTGTATTCATATCCTATAAACACAAGAGAAAGGATTAGGAAAAAGAACACTGAGAGAGTTAAACTCTAAGGCATGACTTCAAGAATATGAAAGGAGTGTAACTTCTCACATCCTATAGCCTCTCGCTCATAGATGTGTCGCGACTCACACCGATGAACAAGATTATACTAGACGTGGCTTGTAAGACATCAATCCTAAACACCATTTCCAAAATGTTATGCTCTGAAACCATATTTTTCACGACCCAAGGCTAGCCCCTAGATGTGACACAACGTACTTGACCCCGAAGGGTTCTCATACAAGACTAATATCATTTCATTGAATTCGATAATAGAAATAGTAAGACATTAAAACTTTATTTAAAACCATACAATCAAAATACCCATTTAAAACTCTTTGAAACACAGCAGAAGTCTATTGTCGCATATGGCCATCTAAAAACAACATCCGAATCATAAGTAGGGACATGGCCCTTTACAATCGAAAAGTATAATAATAGTATTTTACATGAAAGAAAATTAAACTTCTAGTACTTGTCCTCGATCTATGAGGACATACCACTTAGTCTTGAAGAATCTCAAATCCAAGTCCTTGATCTAGAGATAAAGTAACTCACTTGCCAAAACCTACACTTGTAGTAAAACATGAAAAAATATGGGTTATCACAATTAAGTACTAAGTATGATAGCCATGCTAAAATGGACATTTTATTTGATGCTTTTTGCCAATTTGATAAAACTTCATGAACATAAGTATAAGAGGCATAATATTCAAATATAACCAACATACAAGTCATTTATCACAACAGAAACATAATCAACATATAATCCATTACCTTTACTTTAAGCCTTTACCTCTAGTAACACTTCAATCTACACTTTGTTCAATGAATGGATAGCGTCCCATACCACCATCCACACTAAAGTACCACCTTAAGGTCACCAAAAGTTAACTTAACATTCAACTTTCCATCCTTACACATTACTCATACATAAGCGACATAAACATCTCATAAGTCATATCATCACATAAAAACAATCACCTAAGATAACCCTAAGTCATACTTGTGCAATGTGGAAGTAGCATCCCATACTACTACTTACACTAAGTACTCCTTTGAAGTCACCATAGGCTAGGCACATTCATATACAATAAGTCATAACAAGGAAGTAACTCATAATACAATCCGAGTATAGCATGCATCATTTACATTTAAGCATATAAGGGTCAACATTCTTCATTAGCTTCATTTAGGACACATTCATACATTAGCCATTAAAATTTAGACAACTCACTATGACCCTCTCAAAGCCTACTCGTGCATTGAATGGATGGCATCTCATACTACCACACACACTTCATAGAACTCCTCAAGAAACCATAATGCATATCTCACATGATGGGAATAGGAATTTATCCGACGTAGACCATATATGCTTGATTGTTATGACCCTAAAAATTAAATAAGATGAACTAGAGATTCACATGTGTTTTGGAAGTTGGTAAGTGGTTAAATTGATGAGTTTTGGCTTTTAAGGTGTAGTTTGAAGAGTTTCAAGGTCGAACATCAAGGGATGACCATGACGTTAAGAAACTAGTCTTGTGAGTTTATGTGTTCTAAGTAGTGTATTGTTGTCGTGAGTCTTGTTTGAAGAGTTTAGTGAGTCAACGTCAAGGAACGTGTTAGAATCAATGTTGGAAGACTGTTTCCGATGTTGGTTAAGGTTGCTAGGGATTGTGCCAAGTCAAGGAAGGAAGGACCTTAGCCAAAGGCCAAGGCTTCCAACCTTGGCTAGACACTGCCTCAAGGATCCACGGACCACTTCACGGCAAGTGGTCTTGACGACGGCTCCTGAAGGAGGTCATGAAGATGCCTTGGTGGCAAGTGAGGCAAAGGCTTGTGGCCTAGCCACTGGCTCAACTTCACAAGCCTCTCTACAACCAATGGTCATCACCACAGTCCGTATAGATGGTCGTGAAGATGCCTTGGCCAAGGAAGGTTGACAAGCTCCAAGATGAGCTACGGTCTAAGGACCATGGGTACCTTAACGGGCCATGGTACACCTTCATGAGCTGTCTAAATGGGCGTGGTTCCTGACGGGACAACCTCATCTAGGGATTTTTAAGTCATTTTCATTTTTAGTTTTTAACATGTGGGGTTGATTATAAAAGTTTTATATGATAAATATAAATATTTTTAAGTCTTAAAAACTTCATTTAACTAATTATTCTCAAATACCCAAATCAAAACCTCCAAAGTTCTTTTATCTCAATATTTCTCTCTCAACTCAAGGAAGAAGAAGAGGTGGGAAGCTAGGGTTTCGAGTTCAAGGTTTTCATCATCAAATTTCTTGGATATTCTTGACAAAAAGGTATGGTGATCCTTTCTCTAGGGTTAGTCTTCACCCTAGAGCCAATTTCAAAATGGTTTCCAAGTTTTCAAAAATTATGAAAAACCCCAATTCTTACTCAAACTCATGGGTTCTTGCATCAAATGATTTCAAATGATCATTTATGATTATGCTACTCTTTAATTTATGTTTTAAGGTGAAAAATCCATGAAGCCATGGTTTCCCTAGATTTCTAAGTTTAGCTTATGAAGTGGGTTTGATGATTATGGTTGTATATTGATGGAATTGTTCTTAGATTGACTTGTATTATTGAATTCTATGGTTATCTATATCTATCTATGATGAATTGTCGGAGAATTGAGTAATGGTGGTTTTTTCTTGAATGAAGGGTAAGTTGACCTAATCTCATGGTATGAGTAGTAGAATTGTTCTTGTATGGTTTTATCCACTTATGGTGGGGGTGTTTATATGTTGTATTGTATTGTGAATATTTCCACAAAGGTATTGTGTGGGGAAATTATGTATTGTCATGTTGTTATATATGTAAAGGTATAATGTGAAGGTATAATGTGAAGGTGTTCCTATGGTCACAAGGTGATCTTGTATTACGTGTTATTGAATTGTAATTGAAAATATGTTCTCTCTTAATGTTTATATGTGTTGATGATAGGCTATGAAGGGTCTCTATATTGTGATGTTGTCTCTTGATTTGGAAGACTTAGGTGCCTCTTCTTGATACATGAAAGCTATGGAATGTGATCTCTTGACTTGGTAGGATTAGGCATACTTCTCTTGAGTAATGAATGTATCTTGACTTAAGTGTATAGTTGTGCATGAATTGGTAGACCAAGATTGGTAATATTTTCTTAAATGAATGAATGAATGAATGCCTAGGATCGGTAGACCTAAGATGGTGCCCTTCTATAAATGACTAATGAGGCATTCTAGGCTATGTCTTGAACCGGTAGACCTAAGCATGGTGCCCCTTCATGATGAGTCTAGGACCCTATGTGAATGTAAAACCTTGAAGCGGTAGACCTAATGGTGGTAACCTCCTTCTTGTCTGAAATGATAAACTTAGAGTTGGTGGACTGGAATGGTAGAAAACCCTTTCTAAGAAAGTCAATGACCTATCCTTAATGAACCTTGATCGGTAGATCCTTGTGGTGCCCTTCTTGGTAGATGTTCTATGGGTCGGTAGACCCAATGATGGTGCCCTCTCTAGTATACATATATGAATGAAATTACTCTAATGGAACTAAGGCTAAGAACCGAGCGGATATGGTTAAGATGGTAGCTCTTCCCGAGTATGAGGCAAGAGTAAAACGAACGTCTTTGGATATCCCCTAAACCATGTGCCTACATGGGTTGCTTACTTGTTCTACCCTTGGAAAGTAGAACACCTTCCATGGAGTAGAGTAGACTCCGGATTCCATGCCTAGCTAGTAGGGTCTATGTCGGTTAATGCCTATTCCCATCATGTGGGATGTGCACTCTAGTTATTGGATAGGTTCTACAACGTGTAGGTAGTAGTATGGGATGCTATCTACACATGGCACGAGTAGGCTTTGAAGATACTAAAGTGAGTTCTCTAAGCCTTAATGGCTATTATATGAGAGTCCTCTAAATTCATGAATGTGTGCTAAATGACTCTAAACAAGAATGTTGACTTGTCATCCTTATAGTATATTGCATGTCATTCTTATATTAAGGAAAGAAACTATGTAGCATGTAATACTGAAATGTAAAGGTTCTTGTCTATAGTAGCCTTGAGGAACACTTAGGTGTGTATGAAGAGGTTGTATGGGCGGCCACTTCAGGTGTCACGACCCAAGCCTAGGGCCTAGACGTGACATGGCGAATGAGGAACCCGAAGGAACCTCAAAAAATCCTCTCAAACTTGTCATCACACTTCATCGGTCGCGGAAGTACACTCAACAATAATTAACGGGAAATAGGGACTAAGGGCAAACCATTTCAAAATGACATCATAGAACAAGAGCCAAGCTCATTTACAAAATACTTGTCCAACACACACCTCTACATACATAAATAGGACGGGGCCATGACATACTACAGGCTCCCCTCATAGTCAAAATACAATTGCAAGCTAAAGTCTCAAAACATAGGA